>LPNX010729798.1:1401746-1490862 GCA_001517045.1 Pseudotsuga menziesii | reverse complement strand
TTCCTCCAAAATTAATCAATATTATTTTATTATTTTAACTATTATTTTATTATTTTCCTTAGGAGGCCCATTTTAGACCCCAAAATTCCTCTAATGCCTATCTGGCACATCTTATGAAACTTCATTTGGACCTTCATAGCTCTATATATATAAATTCTACTTAGGTGTCTTGTTTAGGGATGAATCCTGGGAGAGGCTGGAACCCTGATTTGGAGGAATGGAGGAATCATATAGCCAAGAATATAGAGAATATAAGGATGAAATTTTTACACAAGGTACATCAGGAGTTTATATTCATGCTGTGAAAATTTTGGCTCATGATCCTTCCTCAATCATGATATATAGCGAATGTACCAAAACTACCAGTTTTAGTATTTTAGGGTTTTTCAGGCCTGGGGTCAAACTAGGGTTTGACTTTCCTCGAGTTTTACTCAACCAAAACTTCTACCTTTGTCTCTAAACTTATATTTTGATGAGGGGATAAATCCTATGCTGGGCTCACTCAAAAATTCCTCTTCTGTAAAAAACCCTAATTTCCTGCAGTAGTGACAGGTTAAAAACTAAAAATGCCCAAAATCAAATTCTGCTTTGACAAAAAGATGCGCCCTTCAATGGAGAGTTATCCTAGCCTCCTTTTGTTGATGATATGTGGAGAGAGACCCAAAAATTAAGAAGCCCTAGCTTCTATAGCTGCACAATGTCTTCTTCTCAGGTTAGCTCTGATACCATGTTAGATTTTTATCATTTAATCAATATGATCTAGGATCTTATCTAAGAGAATAACATGCACAGCAATAATCACAAGAGACAAGAGACACAAATAGTTTTCCTTGGGGAAACCATAAAGGAGAAAACCCTACAACTTCCTCAGAGATAGAATGAACACCAAAGAAAAAAGTAAAACACAAAAACACAAAGATGATCTCCAACAACTGATCTCTCTCTCACTTGTGCGAGCTCCTCCTCTCTCACTCATGAGCTATAGTTGAGTGAGTGTGTGTTACAAATAGAGAGTCTCTCTCTCTATTTATACTAGTTACCGACTTTACAATCACTTACCAGGGTCGACTTCTCTAGGAGAGTCTAATAACCCTAGTGCCCCACAACTGCGAGGAATTTTCCCCATGATCAACAAGGAGGTTTAACCTCTATGACTTTACATGACTTGATTACATTAATGATTCTTTCGATAGGAACATCAGGGACCAATGAAATACAATATATTAAATATACAAGTGAATACATTCTGAAGTTACAAATACATCAACACTACCAACCATAAGGGGTTTTCATAATGTGTCTCTTTCCCAGCATGTGTGTCAAACAACCCTTCACTGGTGAAAGCAATTTTAGTACATCTTTGATCCTCTATTTCTGTGATATTTTTATCTACCCAATACATGAATAGATTATCATCTTTTCTTGTTGATTCACTTGGAATTCCCTCATCCATATTTCTCATATCTAATAACTCCTCTACCACATTATGCATACCAACAGGTGCTTGGCCAAAATACTCTTCATCATGGCTCTTCACAAACACCTACAAATCTGCTCCTTCCTCAGGGTTGTCCTCCACATGAAGTCCCTCCATTATACCCAAAACATTTCCTTCCATCAAACATGAAAGGGATGACACCTTCTACTCCTTTTGAAGTTGACATATATGCAACTTTGACTCTTGAAGGAATCTTTGTGTGCTCTTCAATAAGTTACTAATGATCTCCAACTTATTAGCGAGACTCTCTGATTCTTCTTCTTCCTTCTTGAGTGCACTATGGTACATCTCATCCATCATGAGGAGATGATATCTGTCAAAAAGTAAGCTTGTATATTTCTTCTTCATATTGGCCATGCCTTCTTTCAGTGCTATGCACTCCTTCCATCTCTCCATCAGAAGCTTTAAAACAACATCTTGTCACCAAGGCAATGATGTCAACAAAGTTTTTCATGGCTACCATAAGATTATTTCTTTCCTCCTTTAGTGATACACTCAAATTATGTGTCTCAAAAAGAAGATCCTCCACCAAGGTTTATTTTTATAATATCTGACATACATGACCATTTTTCTTATGGCATGGATCCACAACACAAAACTCTTTCTCGGCATGCAAGTTAGCCTTTGAATTTTCTGCAAAACCACTTCCATGATGTGCAGTGGAGGGAATCTATGAAGGTTGGAATGACATGTGACATGGACATAAATTAGAGATCATATCATGCCTTGTCATTTCAGATACATCATGCTGCAAAGAAGTCCAAAATTCTGAACTGTGCTCATCTCTCTGCATCATATTTTTCTCTTTCAATTTTCCTAGTCCATACCCAGCTGGTGGGGGCTTGTCTTCCACATCAGTCGGAAGTTCATATAATGAATTCAGATCTGATAATTTTTTCTTCTTTTATATCTAATAAAAAATATCCCTTATCATCATTGGAAATATCACCCTCCTCTGCATTGATTTTGGGTTCACTAACAGGTAAACTAGGAGCAGATTCATCTCCCTCACAATATTCCTTCATCTTCCAGTCCTCAGATGCAAGTAAATTCTTTCCATCCTCCCATGTATAATATGGTTGCAGGTGTACATGGCTGCTGCAAAAATCAGAAATTTTATCATTCATGTTATTCACCTTATCCTCTTTATGTACAGATACTTTGGTGGCCTGCTCCTCCACCAAATTTTCTAGTTCACACCTGAGCAGTTTGGCCTTGTTTTCTTCTTCATTATGTGGCTCACGAGGTGACTGTAAATATCATTTTTGTATATCTTTTTTATCTGATCCAAAATATGCCTCACCACCCATACATGATCCAAAACCTTGAGCAGTGATCCGGAGACTACCCACCAAGAAACTTGAAGTGCATTCCTCTTCAACTTCTTCCCTTATGCAACCACCTTGTGGTGATTTGCACTTCACCTCCTGGATCTCTCTCTCCACTTCATTTCTATTCTCCTCTAATAAAATTGAGACTTATTCATATTTATTAGTACTCATGTCACAATATTTAGAATCTATGTTTGAAGGAAAACCAAACAAACTCTTAAATCTTGAATATGCAGATGGCTTGGAGGAATCTTCACCTTTGGTTCCTTCTTCTTCCTCTTTTCTCAGAGAGGTGGAACAACTTGGTTTCTCTCTAGATATCTTGTTTCTCTTGAAATAATTCTCATAATCATGCTTGGGCCAGAATCCATACTTGAAATAAATAAATCTCCAAAAGAAAGGTTTGCACAAATATTCCTACCCAAAGCTAGATAGTCCTCGTAGCAGTGAGACATGTTCTCACATGCTTCAATAATCTCTGTCAAGTTTTTCTTAACCATTGGAGAATCAAATATGATCTCTTACCCATATGATGTCCAATATTATTCATCATATTCATGTTTTGTTAGGCCTCCATCAACATATATGATTTCTTCTTCTTCGTATCTTCAGGAATATTCTTCATACTTTTCATCATAGTCATCCTCATAGTATGACATGGCTGCAAATTTATTCGATGAGAGATTTATTTCCATGGGAGGATCCAAGGAAATACCTATGATACCACTTTAATTTTCCCAATTATGATATTCAAAGCTAAACACTAACTAATTCTGCAAATTAAATAAAATTTCATATATTAAATTACAACCAATCAGTGAATCTTCAGACTAGGTAATTCAAGGTGGTTTGCTGGGAAAATTTGCAAACAAGGCATTAGGCAGTGGGATGCAACCAAGATTAATTTCAAAAAATTGAATTCCTTTCCCCTAAGACATTTATATCATAGACCATTCAGCTTTCATAGTCCGCTATGTGGAAACCTACTCCCATGCTTCTGGGTCACCCAACCGTGAAACTGGGGAAATTACTTCCGTCCTTTCGACCAGGGGCTTGGGAAAAAGTTAAGAGGTGTTATCAGGACTTCATATAGCATAAAATATTATTTGGGAAAGTTTCTAACATATCTTAAATTTTCTATAGGGTTTAGGAAGAAACTTGGATTTTTAGGCAATTTTGGCCTAGTGAGACCTTGCGCAATGGAGGATCCAAAATCACTGTACGGACTCAAATAAACTATGATATGGGGTTTTTATAGGTATTTGGGTCTTTCAATGATCCATATAAACTTACATAACTGGATTTTAGTGGGTAGAACTCATTTTATAGTAGAAATGGTAAAAGTAGTCAATTAAAACTAGTGTTCTAGCTAGGGTGCAAAATTAAGCATAGAATTCGTAACATATTGAATTAAATGCATAAAATTAAATATTACATAAATTAATACATATTCAATTTAAATATATAATCATTCATACTCCTTACTATAACCTTTTCTTGCTCATTATTGTACTAGATTGATCAATTCCCCCCATTACAATGACAAATTAAGCTTTCCATGAGAAACCGAGAAGGTAAACTTCAGGCACAGAATAATTTAGACCTGAGAAATATAAATAACATATTTTATCATCTGTTATACATCATATATCATTGTATTGGCTGACATTTACATAAGAAGACCTAAAAATGGTGGGTAGGAGGCCCAAAATATGACAAGAGAAGGCCTGCGAGCGTACGTGAAGCTTGGGATTCACTGGAGCTCGAATTGGCTGGAGGCTGAAACATGTCTTATATGACCTTCAATGGTTGAACATCAAGTGCCTCATATAGGAAAAGAAAATAAATGGGGATGAAGGAGTGGGAAGGGGAGGTTTGGGGCTCATCTCCCAAGTTTCTGAGGCACATCACTCAGAAAGGCATGCTCACATAAGCATAGATCAATAAACACATCAACCAAACTGTGTGAATGAGATTGAATTTTTCTTTAATAGAACTCCGGGTGACCTGTTTAGCAAGTAGAGGAAATAGGTAACCTGTGAGAGCAAGTCAACACCTAAATCCCTAACCCAATCCAAGTCATGGGCCCTCCTTGAACAAATTGGAATGTAGGGGCCATGTGGAGATGTTTCCTTGTAAAATTCATCAATCTGACTTATCAATTCGCCCTCCTTAGTCAAAGAGTTGCTACTTTTATCCCTTACAGCTTTTATGTTTTTCCCTACTTTTGAGACTGAGTTTCCAAAAGGAAACTGCGTCCTCCTTTGTCAAAACTTTCATGTTTTTGTTCTGACAACTTTTTTGATTATCCAAAAGGAAACTGCGCCCTCCTTTTCCAGAACTTTCATACTTTTTTTATGATAGCTTTTGTCATATCTTTTGGGCACTTTATCTTTTCTCTCTGACTGCTTTTGTCATAGAGTTTCCACTTTCTTAATCTCCTCCCTTGGCAAGTTGGCTTGCCAATTGTGCCTAACATGGCAAGCTCAATTCCACATGTTATTTGTACAATAAATATTAATGATAATTAAAAATTAAATACATGCCTCAATCATGCTTATTTAGCAACATTATCCTAGGCTAATTAATTAATGCCTCGTAAATAATATTTTGAAAAAATTCCCTATGTGAGGTAATTAATGCATCTCTGACCCCCAATGTGTTGGGAATCGTCAACACTTTTATGTCCAAAAATATGGGGACATGACATTCATTTACCAATTTACAAATCTTTTGGATAAATCTTTAAACCCTTTTCCAATTCCACACCTTTATTTCATACATCACACGAGTACCCGCTTCTTTCCTTCATACAACATGCAAGTACCCACTACTTCCATTCACTGAAGGCAAGGATACCCATTTATTTCCTTCATACACATTACAAGAACTTCATATTTTCCTAAAAAATATGTAAAAAGCATTGAAAATACAGGTTTTGAGCAGAAAACATTGAGGCCATATACAATTACGACCCATATACCAACTTCTATCTACATGGAACCACTTCAACTAACTTTTCTATGTATAAATAAGAGGATCAAAGGAGGATACACACACATTGAGACTTGTGTTAGCAAGGAAATGTTGGAGGGATAGATAGAGGAGCAACTATGTCATTCGCTTTATTGTCCCCTCTTTTAGAGACCATTGGTTTTAAATTTGATGTTATCATTGTCTTGATCCTAAAATTAATATGTTTTCTTGATTTAAGTAAAGTAACACATATAGGTGAAATATTATCAGATAACAGGACTAGGCTAGATAAACCCAAACTCACTCAGGTGACGAAGGTGTCGATAGTTGGGATGAATCCAAACTCAGGTGGCAATGGTGTTTGTAGTAGATTATCAATTATCATTTGTATTTATTATTTATTATTTATATATTATAAATATATCTCTTTCTTCTCACATACACACACACATATATATAATTTCCAAAAAAAATGGATTTTATATGTATTTTGAGGTGAATTAAATTCTTAATAATTACTTGGAATCAATACATAAGTAGATTCATTACATCATTATAACCAATAGGATTTGAGGAAAGTTAATGGTTTTGTTTTGTGTGCATGATAAGAGAAAAGACTAGAATAATGAAAAGAATACTCAAGTTTACACGCAAGGGATTTCCAATGGACAACCATTTGAATAAAGGTACTTCTTTTTCCTCTCTTCCATAGGTAGTAATATTTGATAGATTATTGATTTTGGAAATTAGTATGTAATATTCTTCCTAACGTGTCATGGTCCATCCTGAACCATTGGATATTTTTCTAGTCTAACTCATTTTTCAACCAAAAATCCTTTAATATTTTCAAGTCCTATATGTTGAAATTAAAGTTAGATTAGGGTTTGAAGCAAAAAAAATAATTTTTTCATACTTTAATGTAAAAATAAATTTCTAAACTAGTACTGAAAAAAATAGTATGGCTATAAGACAAATTTTAGATGTAATAAATTAAAACGTAATTTTAATTTCTTTCAACATTAACACTCCCAAAGATCATTGTGTTAAAGTTGAAGCATATAGTTAGCAATTCCACATATAGAGCAGCAACAATAGTAAGGCTAGTTAAATATATAACTAACAACACAAGAAGAACAAGGACCTTTTTTGGTGAATGGGGACCTTCCTTATACTATGAAATTTAACTTTGAGAATAGAATTTTCCTCTCATATGCAAGTTAACAATTGGAACAAAGCTGACTCTTACATAAGGATTAGAACATACATGAGAGAGAGAGAGATAAGGTGTTGTAGGGTAGGGTTAGACAGTTCCAGTATGGAATCTTACTATATATCCAAGATCAATCCCAAGACTCTAATAAAAAAATTATCAACAAGTTCCCAACAATGGATGGTGACCACAAAACCTTCACACATGTGTATTGTTTCTTCTAAAACAGCACACATTGTATATGATTTTTATCCCTAACATCCCTACACAGACTTGGGAAAATAAAAAGGAAAATCCCAAACAATAGCCTAGCAACCTGATAGAGGCCCACAACAAGTAGATACAATCTCAATACTCCAAGAAACACCCACAAAGATAGGCAACAACATCCATAACATAGTCACAATAGGAAGTGGACCTCCTCAAATATCCTTAGTAAAAACCCTAATATAGACAGCAACCACAACCAAGATTTGCTATCCTTTACACGGATCTCAGTACCCTCATAACATCCCAAAAAGGTAGTGGTACCCTCAAACTAGGTTGTGGAACTCCTTTAGTAGTCAACAAACAGTCCTAGGATGGTCACATAGGAAACAACCGCTTTATAACAATCCAAAGCAGTCCACGGTGGGAAGCAGGAAACCCCACCAGAAGCAGCATCCTTAAAACCAGTCAAAATTGTGGACAACAGCCTTTAAGCAAGCTTATAACTGCTAATAAAACCCACAAAGAGAATACAACATCCCTAGGAATATTAGGAATACATCAATAAGGTGGAACCATCCCTATGAAGTCTTCACCAGCAAAACAGCATCCCAAGACAGCTTGATAACCCTTGGCGTCACCTCTAGACAAAGCATCAAACCCTAGGACAATAAAAGGTAAACACATCTGAAATGTTAACATAAGAAATCAAAGTTGAATTACATATTTTTGGATGATATCACAATGAATAACTATACTTATATTTATAGCCTCTTAGTGGCTTCTATAAGGATCCCCTTCTAATTCTTCATTGACTTAGGGTTCTTAACAATTAGGTTAATACATCATTAATTAATGAAAGTTACTCATTATAAAATTATAACCTAATATTATAATGTCTTCATGAGTCGGAAAAAATTTCAAGTCAAAAGCTAGGTTGACATGCTCTAGGAGACTGCTAGCAGATAGGACCTACAAGGAGGGGCCAACAAAAGGCTAACCACCATAAATCAAGGATGGGTACATACCCCTAAAACCACAATACCTCAGGTGTAACTACAAGGTTGGAAGACAACCCTTTACGCACTAGACCAAGAATAACAAGATGGGAAGACAACCCTTTTACCCACCAGACCAAGGGTATAAAAGCAAGGTGTGAAAACAACGTATTTATCCCTCTCTCAAATGTAAATTTTTTCCATACACTAACTCAAAGTTCATTATCACCATATAAGGTCCACACTGGATGATGTGATCATGTGGTCCTCGTGACTTCCCCTGAGGTCAATTTCTAATGACTTCATCAAGGGGTGGCCAATCCCTTTAATAAATAACCTAGCTCAACCATTTCAAATACCTAGGAGAGGAGGGAATCACACATCATCATCTTGGTTAACTGGCCAATATCCACCTAGATAACTTACCAGGAATGTACCTATAGGAACTACTTGGTCCTAGACAAATAATAAGACTGGTCCCAGACCAGGATGTCTCCGCCTCATCCTGCAGTATCTGCTTAGTCCTCTTGACCAAGAAATTGTCTGGTCCCAAACAAGAATACCTTAGAGACAAATAGGGGCCTTATGCACATGCTAGGGACTTTTCCATGGAATCAATTTGCTTGGTCCTATACCGAGAACCCTAGTAGACTATTGGGGGCCCTAGGGTACCTTCTAAGGACTTACTCTACCTAGTAAACTAACCAAGAACCCTAGTTAGCTTACTAGGTTGATATCCTCCTAGAGAATGGATCTCACAGTTGCATTAAGTTTAACACTCCCTCTCAGCAAGAGAGGCATTCTCAGCAACACTAAGCTTGTCTCAGAAGTACACAGACTTAGTCATGGACAAAGGGTTAGTCAACACATCGGTAATCTATTTAGACGAAAAAACATACTGAAGTCTATGTACCATTTCCTTGATATAGTGATACTTACTCTCGTTGTGTCTCGACTTGTTATATAATAAAGGATTTTCTGAGAGCTTCAAACAGCTTTGAATGTTAGTAAGAAACTTGATCTTATAAATCCACTTGGAGGTTACAACTAAATTCCCTTGTTGTTTGAGAATAATTTTACACACATCAATATCTATGATTAACTGAAGGTCTTCTCCCATAGTTACTTTCCAAACATGATGTTTGGTTTCCTCCACATAAGTGGAGGATTTTGAAGCAGTTACTTGGATCATATTAGAGCACCCTTGAAGCCTCTTAATAGGATCCTTAATGAGATCAACTGAATGATTCCTAGCATTATCCCTCTACTTATCTAAATGATGTCTCATCGATTTAACTTTCTTGCACTTCCATATCTTAGTCACTAGAAGAATCTCTGGAGTGATGGAAAGTCACATCTCTACTTTCATTTTCTACAATCCCATTATGTTTGGGATTGAAGAGAATAGTTGGATCCCTCTTGATCTCTGAATTTTGAAAAGAGTCATGAACTAGATATTTAATAACATCTCTTGAAACCTTATAAAGGTCACCTTCACAAACTCCAATCACAATGGTTGATCTCATGTTTCCATCTTTAAGCCACACCAGATCCTTTCCTTTTGAGAATAATGCACAGAACTTCTTGTATTGTAAAATTTCCATGGAAAGAATATTATTATTTAATCCAGGAACATATAAAATTTCCTTAATGTGAATTAATGTACCTAAATCAATTTGTAAGGAAGTTCAACCAACTCCTTTTATGGAATAGTTACTACCATCTCCTAGTTCCACTTTCACATTGAACTTCTTGAAGTAGGAAACCCTACAGGAACCAACCTCCTTAAAACCAGTTAAAAATGTGGATAGAAACCTTTAAATAAGATTATAACAGCCGATGTAACCCTCAGGGAGAATATGGCATCACCAAGAAGATAAGTCAGACATAAATAAGGTGGAGACAACCCTAGGAAGTCTTCACTAGGAAAACGACATCCCAATACAGCTTAAAAACCCTTGACATCACCTCCATACAAAGCATCAAACCCCAGGAATGTCACAGGTATACACATTTGAAATGTCACCATAAGAAATAAGAAATAAATTATATATTTTTGGATGATATCACAATGAAGAATTAGACTTATATTTATAGCCTCTTAGTGGCTTTTAGAAGGATTCCCTTCTAATTCTTCATTAACTTAGGGGTTCCTAACAATTAGGTTAAGACATAATTAAATAATGAAAGTTACGCATTATGAAATTATAACTTAATATTATAATGTCATTATGAGTGGGTAACAAGGACAAGTCAAAAGGTAGGGTGACATGATCTAGGGGGAGTGCTAGTAGATAGGACCAAGGAGGGTCCAACACAAGACAAGCCTAACAAAAGGATAACCACCATAAATCAAGGATGGGTATAAATCCATCAAACCAAAAGACCAAATATGTAACCAAAAGGTGGGAAGACAACCCTTTTACCTACAAGACCAAGAACAAGAAGATGGGAAGACAACCCTTTTACCCACAAGACCAAGTGTATAAAATCAAGGTGGGAAAACAACTTATTTATCACTCTCTCAAATGTACAAGTGTTCCACACACTAACTAAAAGTTCACCATCACCATAGAAGGTAGTTCCACACTAGATTATGTGATCATGTGGTGTTCCTCACTACTCCTGAGCTTAAGTTCTAGTGACTTCATCAATAGGTGGTCGATCCCTTGATGAAATAACCTAGCTAAACCATCTCAAAGACCTAGGAGAGGAGCGCATCACACATCATCATCGTGGTTAACTGACAAATATCCACTCGGTTAACTAACTAGGTATTTACCTGCAACAACTCCTTGGTCCTAGACCAATAATCTGCTTGGTCCCAAAACAGGATGTCTTTGTCTCATCCTACAGGATCTGTTTGGTCCTTATGACCATGAAACTATTTGGTCCCAGACTAAAATACTCTAGAGAAAGATAGGGGCCCTAGCCACATGTTAGGGACTTTTTCATTGCATCAACCTGCTTGGTCTTAGACCAAGAACCCCAGTAGACTGTTGGGGATACTAGGGTACACAACAGAATTTGAGCCCATAATATGACGGCTTCCATGTATGAAATTCGACAGAAGCCTGTCGGTAATTCGACAACAAAAAGAAAATTTTCGTTGGTGTCATATCGTCGAATATTCGACCACATGCCAAACCCCGTCGAATTTTCGACTCTCATCTTGTCAAAAATATGACTTTTCTTTCCTTATGACATACGGAATGCTTTGTCATATTTCCAACAGAGATGTGTCGAATGTCCGACGACTCTTTCCGATGGTGAATTCTGGATTTCCCAACTTCACCTTGTCATTTCTGTGAAAATCAGGTTTTCGTATTTTCGACGGGTTCTAGTCAATTTTCCAGCGGCGTCCGACGGATAGGTCGTAGGATTTCCAACAGGTTCTAGTCGGTTTTTCGGCGGCGTCTGACGGATCGCTCGTGTCAGACTTATGGAAACCTCGTCGAACTAGGGCCACAGCTCGTCGGATAACCAACGGGCTTCTGTATAATTAAAAAAAATTATACATGTGGAATATGGTCAACCCCAAGCATAGAATATGGTCAACCCACAAATATGATCAACCCCAAGCATAGAATATGGTCAACCCACAAATATGATCAACCCCAAGCATAGAATATGGTCACACCAAATTTTTTATTGAAAACAACAACTTAATAAGAGAATCAAAGGAGTTGGTTACATTGACCATTATTGGAACTAACAAGATCCAACTCTAAGATTGATGGCGAAGATATACTACTCAGAAATATATATATTTGTTGGTTAAGTCCTTTCAAATGCCTACTCATGGAATGATTGACAAATGTTTAATAAGTGGTCAGAAAACTTACCCATGAAAGAGAATCAAGATCTGTACTCTTATATGCCACCAAAATAACATTGATATTCACCCAGTCACTACCATTGTTGCTTAAGCCAACTGCCAAGAATTTTGCATTTTCACTCATAGCATAAATATTTAATGCCACTGATCCATATTCACTTAGCTTGTTAGGGTCAAGCAATACCTCTTCTTATGCTTCCAGATTTTCCTGAATATCATAAATTTAGAAAACAAAAATCAAATAATACTTTACGTCTCCACCCAACACGCAAAAAGGAAGAAGAAGAAATAAAGAAACAAAAGAAGAACAGTCCAACCAAATTATTAACAAATAGCTAAAATGTGTTCAGGCAACAAATCAAATTTTCACAAATGACATTAAATTTTTCACAAAAAAATTGATCATAATCCTTTAAACAGTGCCTTTACAAAATACATCCATCAATCTCTTCTCAGAATTTTGAAGTATACTTGGACATACAGGACACTCTGTGCTTGGAGCCTAGAGTTAAAGAAATAGAAGTACTTATCACCATGTTTGAATGGACAGCCATATCTAGGATGGTTAAAAAAAGTTGTGATGTGCTCTATCAGTTTCTCTCTTGTCTCACAAGTATGTGGTACGGATTCAGTTAAGGCTGCTTGTTTCTCAACAAAATCCTTCACCACCTTCGCATCAAGGTCTTCAAGCCTGGAAGAAAAAATAATTGATATTCATCAGAACCTCACATAAGACAAGGTTTCTCATCATCTTCCATTCTCCAAAAGGAAAATATTTAATCTATAGCAATCTCTAATATTCCGTTTGTAAAAAATTGTATTGGTTTACCAACAGAGCATTGGTTTAGAGTTTGCTAGGCTATGGTTTTGTGTTACAAGAAACAAAGAAACAAGAAACGGATTGAGAAACAGAAATTAAGAAATGGATTCTATAGGTTTCATATACAATAAATGAAGAGACAGAAAAAACAACAACTCTAAATAAGAGGTAACATACCTTTCATATTAGTACATAAATATGCATATTAAAAAAAATAGATGAACAAGAAAAATAGTATTTGAAAGCCATTCAACATATAGTAGTTAAGTTAAACATTTAAAATCTAAAAAATCTAGTAAATTTTCGTGTTGTAAACATCAGGTTCAAGTCTTAGCACAAGCACGAGAGAATTCTATATTTGCAATTAAGGTAATGAGTGATGTGCAAAATTTTAGAAATGCTTCATCAATCGAAGCATCCAAAGCACACTAAAAATATTTTCAAATCTTATGGTTACGGTAGTAGAGTGAATAGTCATATCAACCCAATAAACCAATAGTAAAGCCTTAATTCAACCTGTAGCTTAACATGGAAACCTGTAGCATGACTTGAAGAAATTCAGGCTCATAGAAATCACAGTCTAAGGTACATTCATGTAGCCACAGATTGAGTAGAAGAGGATATGCTATAGGTCATGAGGTTGTTTCCTATTGGAATTTCTTATGGTCTGGAATAAGGATGTGATCAGCCAGATATGAAATATAGGCCATTTTTCTGAGGAATATCTTTCCATTTTGAGTCATCCTACTGAACAAAAAGAACACATAGGCCCTTTTTCTGAGGAATTCCTAATCTAGACAAAAAGAACACATAGGAAAACTCAACCATAGCATTCCCATTTTGCATGAAAAGTAGAGTTGTATCCCCACTGACCCCATATTTCCGTACAAGAACACACATACTGTCATATTTGGTAACTAAGTCGTTGCTTCATCTGAACAGTTGTTTGATTATATTATGGTTATCCATGAACTTTGTTGTTTGGGAATTTTCATGGAAACATAAGTTATTTATCGGTTGATGCCAAGTGGACTGCATGGATTTTATGGAGTTTTGGTTTTATGATTTTGTTGTACGTTGTTTGGGCATTTTCATGGAAACTTAAAGTATTTTCTGGGTTGATGACAAGTGGAATACATGGCTCTTATGGAGTTATGGTTTTATGATTTTGTTGTATGTTGTTTCCTATGGAAACTTTGATAGACAGTTCACTTGGCAGGATTGAACAGATAGAAGAGTTTTAGCCCAGTATGTTTTTTTCTTGCTTGTGTTGGTCTTCCTGGTGGCCCACTCTGTTCATTATTCTTTGTATTAATAGTTGAAGGAAGTATTTAATAAAAACAAATGAATCAAACCATAGAGAAAAATGATATTTACATAAAAGACTCACCAGCATCATCCTAATTCCAAATGAAAAGAACCTATTTCATTTTTTATCATCCTAATTCCAAACCAAACAGAATATATTTTACCTTTTGAATAGTTTTCTGGTCTTTAGATTCCTCAGAGTATTCGCTCTCAGATTCCTCATAACTGCTATCCTCCTTTCTGGAAGGGTCTTTGATGATCCCTCCTGCATTCTATGCAATAAAACATAAAACATTTCCATCAAAACCTAACTAACAAAGAGAAATAAAAAAATATTGACAGCCAACTCATATCATTGGAAAGCAAACTAATAAACATGCACATACCTTTTGAGTTTCCAAGCTTGCTACTTTTTTGTTTAGCTGGGCAATCTTTGCTATAGGCTCCTAATTACAAATCCAAATAACAACACAAATACTCAATTGTGAACATTTTGAAAAGTATATAAATGCTACAAAAACCCACTAACATAAAGTCATATTGTATATATTCTAGAATCTAGATATATAATAAATACCTTTCCTAATACAATTATAAATTATACAACACAAAACACCTCATCAGATGATTCATCTTCACTGTTGTCATCCTCACTGCTTTCTTCTACTGGTTTCCCTTTGGAAACATTTATTTTCTCCATGTCATTCTCTTCCCATTTATTTTCCCTGTAACCTCTGCAATGTAAACATCATTGTCACTTCTTTAGTCGAGGGACTAATTTGAAAATCCTCTGAAGTGTGTAAACACCAACCAGAAATTGAACTAACTGCAACTGCCATATAATCCACAAATTCTAGTGTCTGACCTAAATAATTACACCTTGACCTTAGGACCTATTGTACCGAGAAGATCTTGATATATAGGGGTATTCGAGTATAACTTCTCGAAAATGCAGCATCACCAATTTACATTTCCATTTATGAGACCCACCATTGTGTTTATATCTTTTGTGGTTTTTATCAGAATTGGTAGGAGGGGTTTTTCAGAATTAGTATTCCATCTTGTTTGGTTTAGGGCTGGGGTTTTTCGAAATTGCTTGATCCCCTAGAGCCACAGGTGTATCCAAGACTGGGGATTGTGAGAGGAAATCCACAGGTTCAGCATCCGTGAGGACCTTTCCTATCTTTGTTCCAAGAATCAAATAGGGGTCAGAACCATCCATTATTCAATCAGTGGTTAGAAAAAAAGGAATAAGTTGACAATTGTGGCATGGTATCTTTTAGAGCAACAAATCTTTGCTCAGTTCCAATACTAGTGTCTTCTCCTATGGTATGCTTGTTGCTGACACTATTATTGGTCCAATTGGCCTACGATATAAATCCCCTTACCTATGAGAATTAGTGGTGGTGCACTCCTTCAAAAGGAAAAGGCCTATATAGGGACTCAACTAGAGGAGCCAAGAAAATCATTAGGGGGCACTAGATGCATGGTATAGTTTGATGGTTGGACAGATGGGAAGGGCAAGGCCCTTCTTAATTTCATAGTAAACTATGAAAAGGGCACAATGTTTATGATGCATCTATACATGTTAAAGATGTAGCATTGTTCTATTTTTAGTTGGATAAATTTTTCAAAGCATTGTGCAGCATTTGGTGTAGGTAATCACCAATAATGTTGCTAACTATGTAGGCGCCGACAAGTTGCTAGTGGAGAAGCACCCCACATTGTCTTCAACTCCATGTGTTTACCATTGCATTGATTTATTCTCTAGGATATCAGAAACTCACATTTTTCAATGCAACCATTGATCAAGACATGAACATGACCAAATACATATATAACCATGCATTTTTACTTAGTCTCATGAGGTGATTCACAAGGAACAAGGATTTCTTGCACCCTAGAATTACACATTTTTTCCACCAATTTCATTTCCCTCCTGTCTCTTAACTGTTTTGAACTGAAGATGAAGAGATGTTTCTTTCTAATGAGTGGCATGGTTGTGCCTATATCACAAACTCATAAACCAAGATGGATTTTGGCAAGGAGTGGAGGAAGAGTGATCAATCAACAAAATTTTGGTAAAGGTTCTTAATGTAGTTGATGGGGAAAAGCAAGGAGTGGAGGAAGTGTGCTCAATCAAAAATATTTTGGTAAAGTTTCTCCATTTAGTTAATGGCAAAATACCACAATGGGCCACTTGTATGAAGCTCTATGGATAGGGCCAAATAAGCTATCAACTTTTTCTACGAGTAAATTTACCCAACAAATGATGGCCTCGAGAAATAACTAATGCTTTGAGAGAGGATTGATCACTGTTGGAATGGGACACTCCATTGTTCCATTCATATCCTTGACCCTTACTTTTCATATTTGTGTAATTTTTGTTTTAATGAGAGATATAAAATTGCTTTCACTACCCCTTAGGGGACTTATGCATATGTGTGGATGCATTTTTAATTGACAAACTGCTAAAGCCACTTTCCAATGTACTATGGACTTTGCTTTATCTAATGAGTACAAAGTAGTGTACCAATATGATATTACTATTTTTTTGAAGAATAGGGATGATCATATTGGGCACTTAGCAAGATTGTTTATAGGTGCAAATCCTTGGGCATATCGCTGAATTTAGAAAAATCATCTTGGGGGTCTTTGAAGGAAAGATTTTGGAACACAATATTGGAGTAAGGATTGATCCTAAAATAGTGAAGCGTATCTACGATATTCTTTTTTACTAAAAAAAAATAAGACATTCAATCTTTCTTTGGTTGCATCAATTCTGTAAAGTGTTTCATTTCCTATTTTTGCAAAAATTGGAAGGCCTATATCAAATACGTTGAAGAAATATCACGACTTGAATATTCTGTTCCTCTTTAGATGAATTGGAAATGGTACTCCTCTCATCTATGCATTTGTTTCCAATTATGTTTTTGAAACTTTTGGTTACAACCAATCTTGAATATGATGAAACATTTCCTGGTTCTCTTTGGGAAAGATTTTGGTTAAATCATCTTGATAATATCGAGTTTGAAGAAGTGGAGAGAAGAAGCAAAGAAATCCTTTGCAGATATATCAATCAAATTTTATGTTTTTTTCTTACAAAACAATCAGTAAGGGAGTGAGAATCCAATTACTTTCATGAGCAACTCACTTCGAGGGGAAAGGTTGACTTAAGCCTCAATGGAAACAAAAGCTTATGCCTTGATGAAGGCACCTAACTACTTTCATGATAACTTTTGGAATGCTAAGATGGTGGCCTACATCCCTCATCCCATGGTGAAGGATATACTTTTGCAATAGGAGAGTAGTGGGACAAGGGGTAGGTGGATCACCAAGATCCAGGACTAATACCTTGACTTAAATCCAACTACAATGGTTCATGGCCAAGGTTTTGCTAGGTTGATGGCTGAGAGAATCCTTGATATAGTGGAAAAGGCCACCATGGAGGATCTACAACCAACCAATTAAGAAATACAATATTCTACAACCAGCCAATTAAGAAATGCAATATTCTACAACCAAAAAAATAAGAAATGCAATATTACCTTCCTTAGAGTGGTAATGTTTAGTCTTTGCTTACTAAAGTCGAGAATGCCTGAAATTTCCTCTGAAATGTTCAGCAGTTACAACCCTACACAGTGGTAATTTTCAACAGTTAAACCCCTTAAAGGAGGAGGACAAGGACTATTACATATCATGATACAAGGGTTTCATAGCTTATGGTCATCACTATAAAATCTGTAGAAGACTTATGGGTTTCTTTCTTGGAGAATATGGTGTCGATCAAACCTAATGTAAAGGGTTTTTTATTCTAATTTTTTTTTGAGTATGACATAGTGCACATTGTTGGTAAGTTCCCTAGTTTATGGACGAAGCTTGTTGGTAAGTGCCCTAGTTTATCAACGTTCGATCTGCGGGATATGTGGATGGTTGACTCATGATTAATGAGATATCAAAATAATTTCATCATATTGGGTGGACTATTAAAACCTACCTTTCAGATGTAGATCAATCCATGAATACAACCATACTGAGGCTTTGTGCCCAGTGAACCTGGAAAGAAACTTGGCCCCACCCTCATACACTCAAGCTGAGAATAGGGTTTGTTAATAGCTCACCAGTGCCATAGTCTAATGCTACTACTGGAATGACATTAAGGAAAGGCTATATATATACATTATAAAAGTATTATCTTGGACTTATTGGCCCACAAATACATTAGATCTATTTTTAAAAATATTTATGAAAAGACTAGATTCTACAACTTACTAACTCATAAAGATCATAAGTTTCTTTTCCAAGTTATTCAATCATAGAAACAACCTGATAAATCAAACTATTTAAGTTAAGTTTATAGATCAAGTAGAACAAATTTCACTTAAATTTATGGTAATCACTATCATCAACTAAATGTGTGTGTGTGCACATGCATAAATACCCAATACACAGTTCAATCAAATAAAAGAAAACGTAAGTGTACCTTGACTTGTGGAGCTTCGCATTGTCTTCTTCTGCTTTACCTTTCAAAACATCATTCAACATACTTCAAATTTTGTCCTGTTGCAATAATTTCATGTTAGGACCCATCAAATAAATATTTGTTTATTTATGAAAATAACAAAACCAATCTAAATAAATACATTACTATTACAATGTAAATTACAATACTATTCAACTATTCAAGTAAATTAATTGTTAATAATAGATCACCTGATAAAACATGGAGAAACAAAAACACTATGTATATAAGGCCATCAATCACATCAAAACGCCATATCTTGCCTCTTAACTATGAAAATGTTTCTCAACGCTATCTGTAACAAGTTCCAATGGAGGAGTCAAATAGCAATACTAAAAATTAAACACTAAAATTATAGAAATAATTGTTTTTAATGTATTCTTCCTTACCATTCAATGAGCTCCTCTCTGTTTCAAGAATAATTTAATATTCTCTACTAAACAGGACCAACCACATGAAGGTGGAAGCTCTTATGCACCCCCCTCACATCACTCTCAATTCCCCAAACCCAATGCATCTAATTGCAAATAACAATTTACTACAAATTATTTCACTCAATAGATGAAAGAAGCTTTCATTAAATCATTCTTTAAATCATCCATTAAACCATTCAATCATTCAATAAAAATAAAAAAAAACATTCATTAAACCATTCATTTAGTTAAAACATTCATTTAGTTAAAAAAAATCAGTAAACCATTCATTTAACCATTCATTCATGAAACAGAGGAAAAAACCATGTAAATTTTTTTATTATAAATAAGAATTACTCAAACTTTCTTTTGTCACTTATTTTTTACTTTTCTTCTCTTTAAATAGTTAGTCAGAAGCGCATCTTTCGAAATCTGATCCTCGGTTTCCCTACTAGACTACTCTCAAGGTTGAACTTGCGGCGAGGGGCGGTGAATTTATGCAATAATGTCAAAATGTTTCATTAATTTATTTTTATTTATATAAATACAAGTAATTCATTTTAAAAAAATTACAAAGGTTTTTTTTTACCTAGCATGGGCACATTAGCATGTTCATCATTATCATGTACAGGCTCAACCTGTTCAGTGTTATTTGCATCTACATGCACTGCAATTGAATTGTGTAGAATTTGAATTAATGTTCATCATCTACAATTATCTATACAAAACAGTATCATATTAATAAATTCATTACCAGGAATCAAAGCATGATCTTCGTCTGGTTGGTGTACATCCTCGACATGAACGGGATCATTACTTTCCTGCTCAAAAAGGAATAAATAATTTATGTTAATTTTTTATAACGAATAAATTGCATGAGAAATAATAAATTATCATTAAACTATATAGTTTTTATATACCTGCGCACCAAATGGATCAGCAGAAGATCGTGCAGTATGCCCAGAAAGCTTCTTCGATGTTCAACAACGGCGTCAAATCCATGTTCGAAGCCAAGCTTCATGTCTTCCTCAATGGGTAATTCTTTGAACCAGTCAGCCTGCATATTTGCATGATGTCATTAATTTTACATTTTTTCCAGAATAAAATGAAAATATTTTTTCTATATATTATATGGATGCAGTTTCGGGTTTTCAATACTTACATATCAGGCCGCCAAGTTCGAATAACCACCAGGCCCAAGCTTGTGTTGACCATTTTTTTCCATTCTTTCCTTGGTGGCCTTAGATGTGTCCAACAGCCTAATCAAGTGTTGAATTCTGTTAGTCGATGTTCCAAATTTGATATAAAAACTAATAATAATAAGGCTTACCATTACATTTTGGAATGTATTGCATACTTCCCTGTTCCTAGTGGTATCTTTCCTACTTTTCTCATACCCTTGTCTTTTCCATATTCCACCAAGGCTTTCCACTCCCTAGATGGAATCATCAAAGGGAACTCATACCTAGGGTTCTTTTCTAGGTGAACCCTATACTAGTCTTGGACAATCTTCAGATGTTGTCCAGCCTTCTGCAAAACCTTCGATGTATCGAAGGTATCTTTTCCGAAAATACCAACCAAGTGATTAGTCAGCTCATCCTTTAAATCTTTTTCCTGCTTGTCCCACCTTGTGCGGATGGTGGGCCCAAATATCTCCAAGGATAAATCATTCAGATGTTTATAAAATATATCTTTTCTTGCAAAACATTAATGCCATCATTAGTCAACATTAAAAAATATTATCGGTATATTAGACACAATTTATAAAAACTAAATTGAACAATCTATAATCACTTGGAATCTTCTCTATATTTATTGGAACGATTTCTTCGTTCACCAAAAATGTTGTCACTACTGAACCAGTTCTAGTGACATGAGAAGATCCAGGAAATGCATCCACCTCTCTATCTAACCCTGCATCCACCCCTTCTTCTGTAGCATCTGTTTTGGGTCGGTCAGCATCAACCGCACCCTCTGCTGGCCTCAGGGGTGTCATAGAGCATGTTTCTGACTGTTCAGTGGACAATAAGGGAGCAATATGTGGTGTATGTGGAGTGTTTTGGTCATTGGTACCAACAACGCCTTGAACACCACTATAAAGTTGCATAGCTTCCTGTAAATACAAACCATTGTATTATAAGTTAAATAGTATATAAAATTAAATATTATAAAGTTCTAAATGAATTTACATTATTATTCGGGAACTTACTTGCAATTGTCGACATCTCTATAACAACAATTGAATCTTTGATTTGATCTCTTATGTTTGTGGAACTGTCAATGTCAGAAGAAGCAGTTCCTCATTTTGTTTTTCCATGGTCTTCTGTAGCACCCTCAATGGTTCTGCAAACCTACTAATTTAATTATCTTTCATCAACTAGGAGACCTCAAACTTTAAAGAGTGTTGAGATGGTGTTTCATAAACCGAATCCCATGTCTGCAACATAAATATATAAAACATTGCTTACTCTTTGAAGCAATAGTGTGCACAAAAAATGATATTAACAAAAATTTTCTATCATGATAGATTCCTAGGATTATATCTAGGTTTACCTGATGCCTACATGAGGGTGTGGTCTGATCAACGGCTGTGGACTTACCTCGATCATCCACCTGCAAAAAAAGTAGATAACATTATCACAATGAACACAACATGTAAAAGCTAAAAAATACATAACAAAAATAAACATTATGCTACATGTTTTATATGTGTATAATTTTGAAGTATTTAGAATGTGGAATTACATTTAGGTTTACAGGTTTTCTTGAGGCTCCAGTCATCTGATCAATAGTTGGGGACTTTCCCTGGTCATCAACCTACAAAAAAAGTAGACACATTATCATCATGAACGCAAACATAAAAATGAAAAAATACATAACAAAATAAACATTATGCTACACGATATACATGTGTACGATTTTAAAGTATTTCAAATGGAGAATTACATTCATGTTTACCTGTTTCCCCGATGCTGCAGTCGGCTGATCAATAGCCGGTTGGCTTCCCTGATCAACACTCTACATGGAAAATAGATAAGATTATATAAACGAACATAATATACTAATGAAAATACATAACAATAGTTTTGTTTGTCCATCCTAAATTTTTACAATGGCAATATCGATGTATACCTGCCACCTTGATTCAGGTCTACTAACATCTACGGAGAGGGAGGTTCCTGTGAGAGAACCCTGCATCAAAAACATACTAAAAAATTACCTAACGAAACAAGAATATTCACTAAAACAATTTTAAAACATAACATTTTGATGTATACATGTTGCCTCGAGGATCGTGTACTCCTCTCACCTTCTGCAGGGGTGATGAGCCCCCCATCACCTCCCTGCGAAGTCAACATAGGAAATTTAATACAAAATTATAATTATATGCTAACAAAAAAATCCTATAGATGTTAAAATAATTAATAAAAGGTTGGGTAAATTGTTGGTTGTACCACAACCATACTAACCGTGTTTGTATCTACATGATTCAAATTGTAATTAATAAGCAGTTCTTCACTAGCATCTATTGATTTAATGGCACATACAAAGACACGATGTCATTCACGCGAATCAAATATGCAGTTGGGTTTATTAAGTGTATACCCTGGTTGTGTACTGTTTATAAACCCCGCAATATTACCATTTTTTTTGGCCTTCCGTCAATGTACAACGTTGCTCCTTTATTTTGAGATTTGTCTTTCAGTTGTATATAATTTGTTGGCAACCCATATCTACGTATACTTCATGTATATTGGACCAGGCGCATCCAATCACTGTAGTTGTAAGAGGGTCCATCAAGTATGTACATATGTCGTATCCCACCTTTTTGCCATCCATGCAAAACAACCCCAATCCACGTAATGACGACGATGCAATTCTATATATCCTCTCATTCACACAAAAATCATTGTTTACTTGAGGAAGATCCCTAGGAACCCATTGTTTCACTAGGTGTGTTTACCTTAAAGGCAGCTCGATGTCTCCTACTGTGTCATCATCATAGGAACATGACCCCCCTCCTTTGAGAAAAAATTCCATCCGTTTATTGAATTGTCTTCTGATCTTATGACATCTAGTTGATCTAGTCCTTGTACACCTACTGGATGTCTCACTTTCCTCTAGCCTTCCCAAACTCTCCTCGTTGGAGGAAGACAGGTCTGAAAAATACATGTTTAGTTCTACCTGCACCATGATCGAAAAAACAATTGGAAAATAATAGCAAAAAACTTGGAAAGACTTAAAAGCATGACATAATGTTGATATCATTATCCTGAATAATATCAATAATTCCCTAGTATAATAATTTAGCACACAGTCCTTTAACATGATATAGATATCAAGTCGTTCCATATCAAATGCTTCAGCCAAATAATCTCAAAATACAAACTATGTTTTATACAATATTCTTAGGTGTACCTATTTTAATTTAGTTTGTTTTCTCACCCAAAAATATAAAAGACCCAGCTTACGGATCTCAATATATGTGATAAAATAATTTGCAAATATTATGTATCTTTTTCAGAAGAAAAAGAGGTGTTCCAGCTTGATATTTAGTAGTGAATAAAAGGTAACTTTTACATAGTCCTAGCAATAAGTTGGTCCATTAACGAGTGGAGATCATAAGTATCAAAAAATATCTCAAGGGGAGGGAGGGAACCCACAATCCCAAGATGACTGAAGTAGCAATACCACACGAAGAACATAAGGAGCCCAAACAGCTTATCCAAGGAGGAATCGAGGGTGGAGAAACACACTTCTGAGGGCATGAACACAAACTCTATATCCCCAGCTAAAACAAGAAAGATGTTGATGTATCCCATAGTAGAAAGAACCAAAAAATACTATTCCGTACAAATAAAAAGGCTCTTAAATTAACTATATCATGCCTTCCTCAATGATTTCTCCTTCTAAAAGTAACAAGAAGGAGAGGAGGCCAGCCTTCATATTCAATGCTTCCTTGGATAAATGGTCTGCACTCATATTGTGATCCCTGTAGACATGGCTAAAGTCATATAAATGAATTTAAGATGTCGGTGGTATAGCATATATGTTGGATATCCGACAAAATGCATTAATTTCTCCAACCTCTATAGATGAGTTCACATTCTGAGAGCTTCTAACACCACACCAACCCAATCACACAACTTCTAGGTCAGTTCTCTAGTCTACCTTGGTCTGATTATTCATTTTCTTGGCCACTCCTCTCTTCTTATTCTACACCCGTAGGCTTACATATAACTTAGAAAAACTTCCAACTCATCACAACAAACTCCCGTTCAAATCTTGTCCCGATAGCCATTATGGTTTTTAGGTTGTATCAGTTGCATCCAGATCCATCGTTCAGGGTTGAATTGAATGGAATTATTCGTGTTTAGGGTTTAATTGAATGAAATTATTCATGAATGGAATGGAAAAAATCCATCATTTAGGGTTACAACCGAACGTTGAGAGGTATATGAGAGATAACAATAGACAAACAATAGGGAAATCAGGGTTTGCAGGTTTTGGAAAAAATGAATAATGCAGTGCTGAGTTTGCAGATCTAAGGTGCAAGGATATGCCAGAAATGAGGAAACATAGAGGATAGACAAAGGAAACGTAGACCTAAAAATTTCATGGAATAATTGTTTTGTTTATACTACACTGTCCATTCCAAACCCTAGCTATCCTATGGAACCACAAAGGTGAAAAAGGATGTATAGAATTATCAAGACAATTTCTATAACTGAAAAGAAAGGGTAGGATTTTCAAAGTATACCACTATTGAAATTTTATGTTGGATCAATTGTTTGAAAACCAAAATACTTACTTATGCAACACAAGGAGAAAAATTTCCTTCTCTGGACATCAATCCCTCCTAATTCCATCCCTCCAGTGCTATTCATTTTGATATATATATGTCTAGACTACTGTCCATTAATTTCCAACAAAGTTTATGTGAATCCTTATTTTAAGTCCATGTTTTACCAAGTATACTAAGGGGTGAAGAAATTCATGACTTCCATTTCTAGTGTTGGACATATCTAACCTACAACATAAACTACAATTTTGTATGTCTGGGTAGGGCCTACCTTCTCTTCAAAGCAAGGAAAGGAAATCTAATGGGTGCACCAAGCATAATAAGCATGGGGTTGAATTTAATCCTTGAGCTATGTCATCTAAAAAAAACACAAGCAGTTGTGCTTACAGTTTGGCACACAATCAACTCCATCAATGATTTATTAATGAACTCTACCAAAAGTAGTTTTACAAAGTCCTTGTTACAGCTTCAGCTAGCACATGTGATTAAGCCCCTAAAAACAAGCTAGCCCAACTATAACCTAAGGGTGTTACTCATTGTCACCTCAGTAACAATTTTTCTACACTTCCAGTTGGCTCTTGTCATCAAAATACAATATCTCGCACCAATAATCATTGTTGTGCACACTAAAGATTCCTTAGAGACCATATAATGGAGAATATGCTATAGGTCCATCATTGATGGTGTGTCAAAGATTGCCCAAAACAGATAGAGAAATATTGATCATATAACCTTTGCCCACCCCTTGTGCTGGAAGACAAACTCAATGTATTGATGCATTTCTGCCATAGGATGGACCATATTTCGGGTCTCTTCCATGCCCAAAACTCAAATCAGAGATTCCCTAAAATGTTGTTGATTGTTGTCATGAAGGCAGAGAGACAAATGAAAACATGCATAGTTTTCTGGACACAATTGAAAACCAAGCCTCCTGCTGCTGGCCTTTACTAACAAAACTGACCTAAAACTTATAATAAGGCTCCCAAAATTATTCAAAATAGTACCAGACCTAGATACTATCTACTGATGCTTAAGAGGTTGCGATGTGCTCAGAATGTTGATCACTAGGAATTAGCCCATTTTAGCTCAGCAAAACTCCAATTGACCACCCATCATGACCTATGCATGATTTTGTAGTATTTTCCAATTCATTTGTAGTATTTTTAAGCCTATGCATGATTTTTCATAGTCATGGATTACGTAAATAGTTACATCTTCTTAATTTTTAAGGCCCATATGGGGGTTGAGAAGAAATTCATTTTCACTACTGTCAGAAAATTTTGAAGTCTTCCATGTGGTTTAATCCCAAGAACTCAACATAATATGTATGCCTAACTTTGAAATCTTACACCACTATATATTAATAATTTTTTGGTGCCATCTTTCATGGGAAAAAAAGGTGGAAAAAAAATTTAGAAGTGGCTTCTATTGGTGCTTGAACTCATGTCTAGCAGCAGAAAGCAGCCTCCTATCCATATTATGGGCTGACGTATGCATTTGAACAGTAGTTCTGGGCATGTTTTAGCAGCAGAGAATGAGCAAAAATCCAATTATTGGTGTCCATTTGGCATGTCCTTTGGAGGACAACTCTATCCTATTCATGGAAAAAGAGATATAAAGCAACTTTTAGGGGCCATCCTATTTTAACAATTTTAACAATTTTTATCTTCCTTTAGTCTAGTCTTCATTAGATCCATTTTCTCGTCCATCTTCTATAGTATATTGTGTCACAATATTGCCTAGTATTCTAAGTGATCCTAACTTAATGGGGTTATTACCAATTACAAGTGAAGGCATTCTAAAAATATTTGTCCTATGACAAATATTGCTTGTAATTGGTAAATGGATTAGAAATATTTGTCCTATGACAAATATTACTTTATAGACAGGTCTATACCTTTTTTACTACACTATGGGAAATTCTGGGTCTGTTTGTGGCCTCAAGCATCCCTAAAACAACATTCATTTCTAATTCTAGGCTCATTGTGGGAAAAGACAGCATTCATACCTAATTCTGGGCTGAGTGAGCTTCATTACTTCTTAGTATATGTGTAAGCTTATTCAAGCTATTGGTTATGCTTACTCCTTCTTAGTTATGCTTGTTTAGTATTATACCGTGTTGGTTCTAACATTCTAGTTAATGAACATGATATCATAACTATTTCCATTATATTGGTAACATATGAAACTACAGTACTAGTATAACCCCATGTGATTGGCTCTATTCCTATGATATTGATATCAGAATCAAGAGGTTAGCTTGTTATGAACCATGTACACATGTAATGACTCTAATATAAGGATATCATGTTCTATACATTATATACATTGTTTCCCTAATATAAAAAGATAGTATATCCTCCTAATATGTGTAATGTTAATGCTATTTTGTTCCTACAGTATCCATAGGAATATTGAATCATACACTACCCAATTAGAGAGATATGGCTAATATGGACATAAATACCCAGGAATCAAGTACGATATCCATAATGCTACTCTTAACCTTACTTCACCTTAAAAGGGTCAAGTAGTTTCATATATAAGCTCTAAGCTCACTACTATGATGAATGGTACCTATGTTTCCATAATATATACTATATATTAATGTACAAGTAAGCAGAGTATCGATTTTGTAAGCAGCTAACACCATGTATACATAATAATGAGCCTGTTCAACTCTATCTATCATGTTACGTATCAACTAAGCATAACGCTATTGGATTACCATGATTATATCATAAGTGAATCCCTAATAATTACACTACCCTATCACCATATTAACCAGTGGCAATAAGTGATTGAACGATGAGATACATGGTCTCAAATAAGGACAAGCAATGGATCTGCACACTAATCAATTGATGTGAGCTTAATTACATAATGAACAATGTACTAAATTCACTCTACACTATGACAGAGCTTGTATGCCTTTATTCCATAAAAGAGTATGCTATATTTACGTAATAAGCAATGATAGGAATCAACCCAATACTATTGCTCAACATCATGGGTATAGCATAATCACTCTATTAAAGGCATGCTTATTTTCAATTCTGGGCATCCTTTAGACGTCATTTCATGTGCAGTAGTCTAAGCATCAGCTAACATGTGACTTGAAAATGATTCGCAGCAGTCTATATCTAAAAAGAATATCAAAATTATAAAACCTCAATATCTGAGCTGTTATGGGCAAGTGTGTGGGTAAACAGCGTGATAAAACCTCAATCTGGGTTTATACCAGCCATCTAACAACCAGTAACATTAATTTCGGTCATACTACAGTAGTCGAAATGTGAGTAAATTGAATTAATGTTAGGTCTATGGGAAAAGACAGAGTGAGAGAAATAGGCCTAGGCTTGTTTTGAGGATAGAAGTGAGCCAAGTTCTGAGGTTTTAAACAGCAGCAGACAGCAGCAATTATGGGCAGGTTGAGCCTAGGTTGGCCTTCCAAACAACAATGAAGAAGCCCCAACTCCAAAGGTGGGAAATTTTTGAGGAACGACAAGAAACATCTTGCTAGAAATGTAGTTGGAAGCTATAAATTGCTAATCTAGGATTGCATACCTTCTTCTACAACTCAATCTAGATAGAGTAGCACCCCCACGGAGTTCTCTGTTGATGCTCCTAATTTTACAAAGAGGGAATGATAAAGAAATTCAATTAAGGGAATGATAAAATCACCAATTGAAAACCAGTTTGTAACCCTAGCCAATAACACATAACTAAAATCCAACAGCATTACTATTCATAACCCAACCAATGTCCAACCCCTACCTCTTTAGCTCCTTTTCATTTTTATAGAGATATTGGAAATAATAGAGTCCTAAACAACTTACCTTAGTTCTAGTATTTTGGAAGGACACATGCAGCTAAATCTTAGGAGATGTTGGCTCAAATCTAGAGAATAGTTTCCTCCACTTCCTTCATTTTTGGAATAGGATAAGACTGTCTTGACACATGGATATTTCATAAGCTTCTTAATCCTTCCCCATTCATCTCTCTAAGTTTTTGTTTTCCCAGTAAGCCTTGGATATCTTTCATTAAAAGAAAAAAAACAAATATTTACATATGTTAAAATATACCGTAGTTATAACCGTCTAATGGTGTATCACTTTAAATGTAAAAAAAATGTTGTAAAGAAAAACAGTTTACATAATTATATGCCACTTTATTCTAGAGGGTCATTTATGGGACATTACAACAAAAATTATTAAGGATGTTCCTTATGCGATCCAAAATGTGCAAAATATAGGGTCGTTTTAGGTCCTAAAACTCAAGGCAGAGTCTTACCAAACCCATGACATTGAGTCAACAATCATAATACAATTGTTCTTTAAGACTTGAACCCTCCAAAGTATAACTTAGTGTACACCTATGCCTTAAATTCATTCCCCATCTCTATAACCTATATAGGGATCTCTCATTACTAGCTTGGCTCCAACCTTGCAGGATTCTTTATTCGTCATAGGGCATCTTCATTGTCTTAGTTCCGCTCATACCTTGGTCCTGTAGACCCTACAACCTCAAGGGAGGTCTCATACCCTTGATGGCACTATGATTTATAAACTCTGCATTGTCAATAATTTTATTTACAGTAGTATATCTAATTTTAATTGAGTATATATTGATACATATCTTTTATTAGAGATCAGGTCAACGTCATAGCTTGCAAGGAATTGTAGTTATAACTTATGTATGTAGAATCCTCTAATAAGTGGATCGCTCTTGAATACCTTTCACAAATCTATTCTTCAACCCAAGGAGACTCATCACCTACAACGGTAAATTCCATGTGATTTTACATTCTTCTGTTTGCATTTCCATCATTAGGGTTTCTATATTATTAAGGATGCAAAATAATGCTCGACCAAAGGGAGAGGAATTATTTGTTAATTATAACTATTTTGTTTGTTTACTTTCCTTATTTAAATACAAATGATAAAATATTGTAAGTAGCAACCACATATAAAATCCAAGTACCCTATAAACTTATAAAGGGAAAAGCAGCTACAAATATATATTCATCACCTTTTCCAAGCTGACCTAGTAAAGCAATTTACAATGGAGACACCAAACCTTTAATGGGATTCATCTCATAAAATACCATGTGATAAAAACCATGGGCCACTATAAACCACCTGCAAGAAACCCATCTTGAACCTCGTAAAGATTAACCTTTCCACCCTTAACCTAGCAATCCGCTTTTTGAACTTGACTTAGTTACGACACAAATCTCCCTCTAAGTTACACACTGGATATCTAGTATCTCAATATGCCAACCCCCCCTTATTTCTATCATCTATATATACATCTAGACCTTACAGCAGTGAACCACTGAATCGATAAAATAAGGGGTACATATGCCTAATTTGGTCTTATCACAATATGCTCATTTACATTTTATTTTTAATGTCTTCCATTCACTAGCATATGTGTGCTTTTGCCACTGCTCCACTTGCTATTCTCACAATGCTTCCATATCCAAAACATAAGCATGGTTTATTTTAAACTTTTATGGGATAATTGCAAGTCGGCACTACTAAAATTGAGATGATTCAAACATGCACATTCCAAGAATAATTTAATCACTTACATGAATCTCTAGGCCATATGCATTTAGCAACTCGATCACATGCATTCCCGTGGTAATAATCCTAACTCTAACAACAATCCCATGCTATAGCTTACTTCCATCGGTCCAAGCTCAGGTTTATGCAGCGTAAAATACATTTATTTAAGCTTTTCCAGAATGGCATGGTTTCTTCAACCTCTAAATCAATCGGTGTAGCCTCACTAGTCCCACCCGTAAGGGAATGATAAATAAATATCATGGGTATATCATAATCACTCTTATATCAATATGTCAAATACGGGAACCATAACTAAGCATTTTCTAATATACATGTAATAGCTAGTATAAGTTGGGATAGTCAACCTTCTCTCCCACAACCAACAAGGGATTTTTACATTCATCAAATCCCTTAACTCGAACACATACTTTAACAATTTGGAATTAAAAAGAATTGTTCAACGAATTCAACCTTGAACCTTGAACATATTTCGTAACCCCCAAACCCTGAACCTTGAACCTATTTCGTAACCCCCAAAACCGAACCTTGAACCTATTTCATAACCCCCAAACCCTTAACGAATATGAGAAAAATGAGAGATATATTAGATATGACACAAACTCACCAATTTAGGAGGCATTATGTTCCTAGCTTGATAGATTGTAGCAACTTTTGTTCCTACCCAAAGGAGGCAGAGTCCACAGTTTAGAACCAAAATGAGGCGGAGTCCACATTGTTGCTCAACAATGATTGCAGCAACTTCTATTCTTACCCAAAGGAGGCAGAGTCCATAGTTTTGAACCAAAATGAGGCGGAGTCCACAGCTCGGTCAACGATGAGAGGTAGAGTTCATAGGCCACGTGATGGGAGGTAGATTCCAGTACAGTTCGCTCAGTGCTAAGAGGTAGAGTTCATAGTTCAGTACAGTTCGCTCAATGTCGAGAGGTAGAGTTCATAGTCCACTCAGTGGCGATAGGAGGCATAGTTCGGCTCAATTCACAACAATAGAGTGAGGTAAGGTATGTCCGTGTTTTTGTTTTTGTTTTTTCATTTTTCATTTTTTTTAATTAATAGGTTTCTTTTTTAATTTTTGATATTTAATATTTAAAAATATATATATATATATTTTACTAAAACCTAATCTATATAAAAAATTATAACCATTGATATTTAATATTTAAAAATATTTAATATCTGATTACTAACACCTAATCAAATACTTCAACTCTAAATCTATAACCCCTAATAAGTAATAACCATCATAATCCATTTAACGACAATGAAGAAGATGATGATGATGGTAATGGAGATGATGATAGTGATGATAATGATGATGATGATGATGGAAATGATGATGATCACCATCATCATCATGTTGATCATCAGCATCTTCATCATCATGATAATCATCATCATCATCATCATCATCATCATCATCATCATCATCATCATAACCATCATCACCATCATCTTCATCATGTTGATCATCGTCGTCTTCATCATCATGATCCTCATCATCATCATCATCATCATCATCATCATCATCGTCCTCATTTCCATCATCGTCATGATGAAGATCATCATCATCATCGTCGTCGTCGTCTTCATCATCATCATGATGGTAATGGAAATGATGACGATGATGATGATTATGATGATGATGATGATGGAAATGATGATCATCACCATCATCACCATCATCATCATTTCCATCATCATCATCGTCGTCGTCGTCGTCTTCATCATCATGACCCTCATTATCATCGTCATCATCATCATCATCGTCGTCATCGTCATCGTCATCGTCGTCTTCATCATCATGATCCTCTTCATCATGACCCTAATCATCATCATCATCATCGTCATCGTCATCATCATCATCATCATCATGGTAATGGTGATGATGACGGTGATGATGATGGAAATGATGATGATCACCATCATCGTCATCATGTTGATCATCATCATCTTCATCATTGACATCGTCATCATGATGAAGATCATCATCATCATCATTGTCATCGTCGTTGTCTTCATCATCGTCACCGTCTTCATCATCATCGTCTTCATCATCATGACCCTCATCATCATGACCCTCATCATCATCGTCGTCGTCATCTTCATCATCGTCGTCTTCATCATCAGGACCCTCATCATCATCAGCATCAGCATCAACATCGTCGTCTTCATCATCATGACCCTCATCATCATCGTCTTTATCATCATCATCATCATCGTCATCATCATCATTGCCATCTTCATCATCAAGATCATCATTGTCATCACTATCATCATCATCATCATTTTCAGCATCATCGTCATCATCATCATTTTCATCTTCATCTTCATCATCGTCAACATCATTACAGTCATCATCGCAATTACCATCATCGTCAACATCATTACAATTTAAAATTTAAATTACAATTACATTACAGTCTACACATTAGAATTCAATTACAATTTAACATTGCAATTTAATTTCAATTTAAATTTTCACATTTAACGTGTAATTACAACTGAAAATCCATTGTATTTAATTTTCTCACATTTTTCAGAAAGAAACATTGCATAGCTAACATAAAATATTCTAAAAACTGACCCAAGATTTTAAGGAAATTCCAAATAGAAGTGTATATTACTATCAAAATAATAAACATAGTGTGGAAACATTAGATATAGTTATTATGTTAATATGGATACACTTCACTTAACAAATAAAAACAAAATTTTGTGAGAAAATAGATCAATTGTCTTTTCAATCACAAAAGAAAATAAAAGATTCTCACTTTTTCCATTATATAAACATAAAAACAAAATATTTTGAAAACGGTCTCAAAAGTTATAAGAAAATTTTAAATAAAAGTGTATGGTATTAATATTTTATAATAATGTAATAGTATAGTTTGATTTGAATAGACGTTAAAGACCACCATCATATATAATTTTGTTTTATTATATTAATATGGACAATATAATGAATATATTTTAATTCCAATTTTATAAAATATGTATTTAAACTTGGTGATGATGGTGATCATGATGATGAAGACAATGAAGATGAACATGATGACGATGGTGATGTGGATGGTGATGATGGTGATGATGATGATGAACATAATGGTGATGAAGACAATGATGTTGAACATCATGATAATGACGATGATGATGAAGATGATCATGATGGTGATGATGATGATGATGATGATGATGATGACAATCAACATGATGATGATGATGATGATGAGGGTCATGATGATGAAGACGATCATCATCATCATGAAGACGATAATGATATTGAACATGATGATGATGATGATGATGTTGATCATGATTATGATTATCATGAGGATGAAGACGACGATGATCAATGTGATGAAGATGATGATGATCACGATGATCATGATCATGATTATCATGATGATGAAGACAATGATGATCAACATGATGACGATGTTGATGTGGATGGTGATGATGGTGATGATGATGATGAACATAATGATGACGAACACAATGATGATGAAGATGATCATGATCATGATCATGATGGTGATGATGGTGATGAAGACGGCGACGATGATGATGACGATGATGATGATGATCATGATGGTCATGATGATCATGATGAGGATGAAGATGATGATGATCAACATGATGTCGATGGTTATGTGAATGGTGATTATGGTGATGATGATGATGAACATCATCATAATGGCGATGAAGACGATGATGATGATGATGATGAAGATGATCATGATGGTCATGATGGTCATGATGGTTATGATGGTCATGATGGTCATGATGATGATGAAGATGATGATGATCAACATGATGACGATGGTGATGTGGATGGTGATGATGGTGATGATGATGAAGACGATGATGTTGAACATCATCCTAATGACGATGAAGATGATGATGATGATGATGATGAAGACGATGATAATGAAGACAACGACGATGATGATGAAGACGATGATGATGATGATGATGTTGATGATGATGATGAATATGATGTTGATGATGATGATGAATATGATGATGATGATGATGTTGAGTATGATGATGATGATTATGATGATTATGATCAACATGATGATGATGATGATAAAGATGATGGTGACGATGATAATGTTAGTAATCAACATGATGATGATGATGATGATGAAGATGATGGTGATGATGATGATTATTTATATAATGATGATGATGAGGGTCATGATTATTATGATGATGATTACGATAATCATAATGATAATGATGATCATTGTGATTATGATGATTATGATGATGATGATACCTGATTATGATGATGATGATACCTGATTATGATTATGATGATGATGATGATCATAATGATGATGATGGTGCTGATGATGATGATGATGATGATGATAGTGATGATGATGATGATGATGATGAATATGATGGTGCTGATGATTATGTTAGTAACTCTTCTTAAAAAAAATAAGATAAAAGAATAGGTCTAATTAAACATTTACCTTTCTTTCCACTTTCATCGTCTTCTTCATCCAAGTCATCATCTTCTTCATCCAAGTCATCATCTGTATCATTAGATCCAAAGTAAACATTGTAAGGATTGTCCATATCATCATCCTCATCTAAGTCAGTTACGCTCATCGTTTCATCGTCATTATAATATTCATGGGCATTGTCTGCTACATCATCTGATTCAACTAATTCTTGGACATATTCTGTTGGATCATCATCGTCATCTAACTCATGTTGATCATGCTCTTCATTGTCATCTTCTTCTTCCAAAGAACCCTCTTCATTACCATCGTCTAGGTTATACTTTATCGCCCTTCCTCTTGGATCGTGTCTCACAACAAATGACCAACCTGCTTTACTTGGAACCTCCAAGTAAAATACCTGTTCACATTGGCTTGGAAGAACATACGAATCTGTTCCTGGCTCAAACAACCTTGTATTTACCATGGTAAATCCATTATCATGTTCAATAATAGTTCTATCGGGATCACATTGATTCAATCGTAACCTGTACAATTTGACAATGAATAGAAATACCTTGAAGGATTTAAAGTCACACTGTAGAATATCTTCCAAATACCCATAGTATCGATTTTATAAGAGTTTTGGATGTCTATCACATCTAGATAAAACATTGGTCACCTCAAAGACCGTAGATATCCCACAATCTGATGTTTTCTTTGTTTCATCCAATTTTTTGTTGTGATGTCTACAACCATTGCAGACCATATCCTTATGGTGTTTTACCTACAACAAGAAATACATAAAAAGATTACATAGCGATTCAATATTTATGCAGCAATACATGGAAAAGAACAACATGTACGTCAAAATGTAATTTTCAAAATAAAATATTTAGAGTGATTGATTAATATGCTTGCCATTTTATCTTTTAAACCATATGCTAAGTCGATTTCCCTTTCTGTAAGATTTCTATCTCCATTGCGATGTGTTGCTTTTACCAATGAAGCCATGCCTTCATATGATATTCCATGACCCGATTGTTCTCATCGTTCAATCCATACCTTCATACAGTCAAGATTATTTTGGATGTATAAATGAATTGCATCCCATTCTCGACCAACTACTTGATGACAATAATCATTAAAATGAAAGACAGACGTAAATTTTCTGAACAAAGCATATGCTCTTAATTGATGCAATAACTATAAAATGCAATTAGAATATGAGCGATATAATAAACATCCACTAGCTAATAATTACTTTTCACCTTCCTCGATATACCTTTCCCCTTCAGTTCCTCCCCTTCAAATATGTTATTGGAGTCTGAATCACAAATGCGATGTAACTTGAGATTTGACGCTAAAATAGGAAGATATGCACTAACATACGACATGTTTTGGTATATCGTATATCCTTCCATCATATAACCCTCAGCATGTGCTCATTGTCTCACCAAACCCTTCATAAATTTCAAGTGCCTCTCAACCATCCACATGGAACTTGAGTGCACAGGTCCACACAACTCAATCTCCTCAACTTGGTGTATGAGGTATTGTTCCTGTGCATTGAAAAATGTTGAAGGTAGATGCTTCTTCATTTCACACATGAGACGAGGAATTTCCCTCCTCCAATACTTTCTATCTTCTTTATGGATTTCTTTAGATGTCAACCATATACAAGTGACGCAAACCAATAATGATATTTAACAAAAAAAAAAAAAATTACATATCATGAAATAGTGCACAAAAAACAAATATAAATTATACGGAGAATTAAAGAAACACTAAGCACAAGCAACTAATCACTAGTTACCTCATGTATTTACAAAGATTATATATAACTTGTTTGACATTGTTGTCAAAGTTGTCCGGGAGAGAGAGAGGTAGAGCATATTGTATCAATATAAAAACCATGCCATTTATTAATCAAAGAGTATACAAACAAGAAAAACAATTATGCAATAAAATGAAAAAAAATTTATATGGACATAACAATAATAATTACCTTGATGAAGATGTGTCAATCATGTGTTTTGAACCCCGTAAAATCACCTTTTTTGTTATGATATTCTTCAAGTTCGTAAAAAATCCAATGAGAAATTTGATTTTCCGCATTACTTCTTTGACAACATTGCTTTGCTGCTCCGTAAACATCCATGGAACTGAGCTTATATTGGCTTGGTCTCCGTTGCTATGAAATTGGATGGCGTCTTTCATTGCATGGTTTCCTTCTTGAATGTCTTTGCAAGCTTTCACAATTTTATCTTTCTCCCTCCTTAGCTCCAGTAGTCGCCATAATGTTTCAGTCACATTCTTTCCAATATGCATTGTATCAAACAAATGAGCAATTTGTAGGTGCTCATAGTAGGGAAACCTACTGAATTGTATAGGATAACTTTTCATTACTCATGGAAGCCTATTAATTCCTTCATGATCACGATGGACATCATGAATATTAGTTTATAAATAAATTACATCATAAATCAAATATGGCCACTATAGTAAACAACTCACAATAAAAATTAAAATACATAACAATTCATATACGATTAACCATACGTACCATGATGACGATTTCTATTGTATTGCATCTTCCAAAAGTGAGGTGTCATTATCTGTGGTTTTAATGTAGTCTCCGGCTTCCCATTAAAAAGATTTTTTTTGGTTTTTCTATACTTGTGATTCTTAGAGAGAAACTGCCTATACTCATCAAACACCTCCTTTCTTAAGCTTTTTGAGCGACAAGATTTTATCTTAGGGCCACAAACTGGACATGAAAATTTACCCTTTGTCTGAAGACCTAAAATATATAGATATGGAATATCTATGTCAATTATAATTATATATAAACTATATTAACTACTTCATATAATTAAATGAAATTAAAGTGGAACTTAAAATACGAACCACAAAATTGGGTTAACCCAGGGGCATCGTGTATTGTCCATACAACCAGTGCATGGAATTGAAATTGCCTTTGTTGTATTGGTCTAGATACGTCATACATAGTGATTCCATTCCATAACTTCAATAGCTCATCTATAAGAGGTTCGATATATACATTCATATATTTGACTTGGAACTTACCTGATTAATTTCAAGTACATATAAAATATATAATTATGAGTACCATTAAGATATATAAACCATGCACAAGAGTAAAATACAAAAATATACAAATGAAATTAGGAAAAATAATACGACAAATGACATGCCACAACTACATTAGAAATAAAACAATTGTAGACACAAAATACCTGGAATAATCATCGACAACATTATGTGCTCCCTCTTTATTGACAACCATGGAGGAGTGTTATTGTTGATAACAAAAATAGGCCACACCGTGTAAATGGATTTCATCTGTGAAAATGGATTAACACCATTTGTTGCCAAATAAATCCTAAGATTAAGTGGTTCTTCTTTAAAGTGAGTCCACTTTTCCTCCATATCTCTAAAAGCATAACCATCTATAGGCATTCGAATAACATCATCTTGACTTTTGTTCCTGGAATGGTAATCCATAAATTGCGCTATGTTTTTGCACTTGAACCGTCATTGCAAACATGGAATGATGGAAATATAACGGAGAACCTTCTGAGGCACCTTTTTTGTTACTTGATCTGTTCGATATCTACTTATATGACATTCCGGACATTCTGTTGCAAATTCATGCTGATTATAATATATAACATGGTCATCGAACATGCATGAATTGATTCATTATGCATTCCAATCTCTTTCGTGATGGAAGATAAATCTCGATATGTGCGAGGTAAAATATTTGATAGTGGTAACAAAAAATCAGCTATCAAGCTACAGCAACAAAAAATAAAAATATAGTTAATGTAATAAATAAAAAATATTAACGAAACACACTTCACCTGTATGATGATCAATAATGAGTTAACAATACAATTATTAGAGGAATACATATAAACTTTATTATGATCGTATATATGTGATGGATTATTTTACATACCTTAGAATCTGTGTGATTGATATGTTTGAAAGACCATTCATAACCTTCAAGTTCATTATCAACAATACAACAAAGAGAAGATTTGTTTTGGATCCTTCATAAAGGGGTTCATATGCCTTATCAAGAAGAGGTATATCGTGAACATCATCAAAGTCATCATCATTTTCATTATCATCATTGTTGTCATAATCCATTCTAACATTAAATGAATCATGGATCAATGTATTTGTACCATCAACATCAACTGCGTTATCAATATGATCATCTTGTTCAATATGATCATTCACTTGTTCGCCATTAAACATAGATGCTCCATGATCCTGGTCCGGAACATGTTCTGAAAGCACTTCCTCTGGACGATATGTCGTAGGGTGTCTTTCCTTTATAAATACATGAAAACATCAATAGATATAATTTAATATAGGAGATATTAAAATAATACATACATTTACCAAAGCAAAGAATATAAAAAACTTTATAATGCTAAACCTACAAATGGACGATACTCATTCCCCCCCTCAGCGTGTCCATGTTCCCTGCAATGTTTTGTGGTTGTTGAGATCAATAATCTGCTCCTCTTAAATCCCCTGCATTGAGTACATGGACAATAACATTTTCCATCACCCCTTTGTTTCATTACATCCCATACTTCAGCAAGCAATTATCGATTGTGTTCATTTGGATCAGGATTATTTCTATTTGACATTTTGTCACAAACTTCGTGAATGAATACTATCGACAATCTTAAAAAATCAAGTTCCACACATCACAATTTTCTCAAACGGAGGTTTGTCGAAGAATTTAAAAATTCCCGCAAACTGTTTGTCGAAGAAAAAAAATTCCTCGCAAACGCCCGTTGAAGAATAAAACAATTCCTCAAACCATCCGTCAAGGAATAAATAATTTCCGCAAACCGTCCATCGCTTCTATAGCAAACATGTCGGAATGTTAAAAAATGTTAATATTTATAATTCATCCATCATCAAATATCCGACGATATGAACCTAGTTACCATTGGAAATATGGGTTTAAACTATTTGAAACGTGTCTTTATATTATTTCAAAAAATAGCCAAGGACGTCGAAAATCCGATGATCCATCCTTAATATGTCATCGAAAATTTGACACAAAATTGTCGGATATCCGACGACTCATCCTCCACGTGTCCTCGCAAAGTCGACAAACGTTCGTCGCATAACCAACAATATAGTGTTGCAACGTGTCGTCAAAAAACCTACGCTAAGTACGTCGGAAATTCAACATTGATAAAAGAAATTGGAAGGTACGGTACTTTTCATCATTGCAATCTAACACATCCATTCTTTATGTTGGATTTTGTCATATTTTGGGTTCAAATCTTGTTGTGGTACCTTCTAGGGACTTATTCTTCCCAGTCAACTAACCAAGAACCCTAGTTAACTAACTAGGGTGCCATCCTCCTAGAGAATGGCTCTTGTAGCAGCATTAACTTTAACACTCCCTCTCAACAAGAGAGGCATTCCAACAACACTAAGCTTGTCTTGAAAGTACCCAAACTTCATCGTGGAAAGAAGATTAGTCAACACATCGACTAAATTTTTAGTTGACAAAACATATTTAAGTTTCTACACCATGTCCTTGACATAGTGATACTTCCTCTTGATGTGTCATGACCTATCATAGAATACAGGATTTTCTCATAGCGTCAAATAGTTATGAATGTCAGAAAGAAACTTGATCTTATAGATCCACTTTCATGTTACAACTAACTTCCCTTATTTTCTTAGAATCACTTTACACACGTCAATATCCATTATTAATTGAAGGTGTTCTCTCATAGTACCTTTGAAAACCTAATGTTTTGATACCTTCACATAAGTGGAGTATTCTGAAGCAATGACTTGGCTCATACTAGAGTGTTCGGATTAATTAATCCTCCCTTTACCTTCAGAGTCTATTTTTATTCATATATCCTAGATCAGGAAGTCATCATCACCCACTAGTGCATGGGGGACACACGTAAGGGACATATGCCACTTACTGCACCTGAGTGCATAATTTTAGGATCCCTAGGGACCAATCCCTACATTATAGGAACCCAATCTAAGTTCTACCAACAGTCACTTTCAGTTTCCTGTGGTAGGTAATTATTCATGCTCGGTCATGCTTCAGTTACCAACAATTATATCACAGTTAGTTATATTAGTGCCAGTTTGCATGATTCATGGGAGTGTGGGCACCATTATTCACCTACCATCATCAGTTAACTGATTGTATACTGATTTGGTTATCTGGAGTTATACTAGTGAGCTCCAGCTGTGATTATTTCCACACTGATTTAGCTAAATAGTAAGTTTGAGTCGGTCAATTCGAATATTATCCACAATATTCGAATTATATTTGTTATATTACCATTGTATTACTGATAAATTAATGAATATTGATGTAATGATAATCTATGCAATACTTGTCTGATTTATGTGAAATTTTTGTCATGAATCCATTGTCTAGTTTATATTGATTTGATAATTCCACTGCATACTTATTTTCAAATAGCTCTCATTTTGTCTTCTATATATATGGTTCATGAAATTTAACATGGTATCAGAGCACATGTTCATGCCAGCAGCAAACCTCAGAAACCTCCATGCTTGCACCATAAGCATATGAGTTTCCACATAATTCCTGGAATCATTGCATTTCTCCCTCTGATTTTGTCCAGAAAAGTATATCCAAATGCAACGGACTCTGAAAAAGTGCACATGTCGAGGTGGAAAGGTTTGAACTGACAAATGTTTGTGAATTGAAGTTTATTTTGTAGTGATTTTGTAGGTACCTACATAGTTGTTGAATATTGTTGATCAGCATACCGTGAAATGGAGAATTCAGTTGTTCTATCACTTAGAATCCTTACACCCTTCAATTACATTGATTGGAGGAAAGATATGCAGATAGAATTACGCAAAAAGGCATGTATAGGATGACAATGGGAAGAGAATTCGAGCCACGGCACTATGTTGAGAAATCCAAGTTTCTGAATAGGCTAGCTGAAGCCTTCGGCTTCATGTGCATCCACATCTCCAGTGAGTTGTCCTTCCACCTTGAGGGACTCAGGACTTCGAAGGAAGTATGGGACAAGCTTGAATATTTGTTTGGAAAACACGATGATCTAAGATGCCATATTCTAGAAAATAAGCTCATTGCACTACAGCCCAGGAACTTCAAGAATGACCTCATGACACCCAAATTTGAGCTGAAGGAAAGGGTTCTATCAAGTTAAAACATGGAGTGTTCATAAATGTACTATATGTGTCATTTTTAGCTGCAAATTTGTTATATGTATACCAGATGACACATATTGTCCCACTAAAGCGAGTATTATTTGGTCCTAACTCAGTGGATATCACATATATCTCAACTGGGAAGATTATAGCAAAGGGTGTTGCAAACCATGCCTCTGAGGCATATGAATTCTCACGCTTTCTTCCATACTCAAATCCAGTACAAGCTTAGCTTCCATTCGAAAGGGGAGGTAAAAACATTCTATTTACATATTTTGTTAATGATGTATTGTCTAATGTTTCAGATTCAGGAGATTAGGAACAAGATTACCATGATCTTGATATTGAAATTGAGCCTCAAGAGGATCTAGATACAAATCCAACTCCTGTTCCAAATCATAATCCTAAACGGGCCCAAAATCTCATTGAAGCAACTAGATATGTTGTTGGGAATCCAGATGACAGAAGAAGAATGAGGTCCTCGTATCAGAATGAACATGTTGCGCTCTCTCATTCAGTTTCACTTCCTTCAGTAAGGTGCAACAATATTTTTGAGAGATGCTACTTGATGGTGAGGGATGATCCACGATTCGGCCTACTCGAGAACAAATTGGATCAAGTAACTATTCCTCCATAAACAAGATACAAAGACAACAATCCTTCTCTTATCCTTCATAATATTGGAATAAGATGGAAAAGTTCACATGCACCGTCCTAGGAAACTAGTGCACACAAGAACCAACATCCTGAATTACTGTTCCACAAAGTTGTAGATTGCAACAATTTTTTCACAAGTTTTTGCTCAAAGAGAATTTTTTTCTCTAAGTATGGAAGCTTGTTTCCTGATTTCCTGATTTCCTGCCTTTTGAGGGGGGATTTTCCCATGAGGTTTCCCCCAATTTCCTTGTTTATTAAGCAGTATTTTATTTTCATTTAGATTGTATGGGTGACTTTTGGCCTAGTTTCTAGGGCCCAAGTTGTCCAAAGTTACAATTAAGAGGGGGTGTTAGGATTAATTAATCCTCCCTTTACCCACATAGTATATTTTGATTCATTTATCCTAGCTTAGGAGGTCATCATCGTCCACTAGTGAATGGGGGACACACCTAAGGGACACATGCCACTTACTACTCCTGATTGCATAAGTTTAAGAGCCCTATGGACCAATCCCTACATTATAGGAACCCACTCTGAGTACCACCAGTAGTCACCTTCAGTTGCATATGGTAGGTAATCAATCATGCTTAGTTATGCTTCAATTACCATCAGCTAGATCAGAGTCAATTATATTAGCGCCATTTTTCATGATTCATGAAAGTGTGGGCACCATTATTCACCTACCATCATCAGTTAACCAAATGTAGACTTATTTGGTTATCTGTAGTTAAACTAGTAAGCTCCAGTTGTGATTATTTCCAAACTAAGTTAGCTAACCAGTCAGTTTGATTTGGTAAATTCAAATATTATCCACAGTATTCAAATTATATTTATTGTATGACCACTGTATTACTGATAAATTAATGAATATTGATGTAATTATAATATGTGCAATACTTGTCTGATTTATGTGAAATTTATGTCATGAATCCATTGTTCAGTTTACATTGATTTGATAATTCCACTGCATACTTCTTTTTAGATAGCTCTCATTTTGGATTCTAGATCTATAGTTCATAAAATTTAACATAGATCATCCTTGAAGCCTCTTAATAGGCTCCTTAATGAGATCAATTGAAGGCTTGATGGCCTTCTCCCTCTGCTCATCTCAATGAGATTTCTCATCAATTGAACTTTATTTCACTTCCATATCTAAATCACCGGAAGACTCTCTGGAGTGATGGAAGGTCACATCTCTACTTTCCTTATCTCCAATCCCATTCTGCTAGAGATCGAAGAGCACACATAGCTCCCTCTTGATCTCTGAATTTTGACAAGGGTTACGAACTAGAGCTTTAATATCATGTCTTGAAACCTTATAAAGGATACCTTCATGGACACCAATCACAATGGTTGAGCTCATGTTTCCAACATTAGGACATACTAGAGCCTTTCCTTATTAGAAGACTTCAAAGAATCCTGTGTCTTCTAAAATTGCCATTGAAAGAATATTCTTCTTTAATCCAGGAACATATAAAATTTCATCAATGTGAATTAATGTACCTGAATCAAGTTGTAAGGAATTTGAACCAGCTACTTTTATGGCATAGGTACTGCCATCTCCCAGTTCCACTTTCACATTGAACTCCTTGACTTTGTAATATGCAAGATCCTTCTTGAATCTAGTCATGTGCTCAGTGTCTCAACTATCTATCCACCAGAAATTTGCTAAGATGGAGATAGAACCTGAAAGTGATGAAACCAAGTAGCATTATCTTTGATCTTGTTATTTGGTCTCATCCTTAGTTTTCTTTTGTCATGGTTCTTATTCTTCTGTAGCAACATAATCATGATACTTCCCTCTATACCATTTCTTGTTAGGATGTTTCTTACATTTTTTAGCATAAAGACCAAGTTGGATATAGTTATAACACCTTACCATATATTTATGCAAATGTTTACTTTGAGGTTCCTTACCTTTGTCCTTTCCATGAGGTAATGTCCTTACCTTCTTTGTCTTGGAAGTAAGGGCGTGATTCTTCTTAGTTGGAGGCCCAGATCTACTCTCAATTCTACCTCCTTATTCTAAACAATAATGCCATAAAGTATCAAATGTTGGATGAATCTGTGTAGAACCTCCTACAATGAACAATTAAAATGCACGATATAACAGAAATATTGGAGCACAAAAGAGATTTTATTAATCATAGGCCACTTCAAGGGGGCAACCTCCTTTGAGCAATCTCAATACAAAATAACTCTTAGATGCTTTCATTAGCCTCAACGCATACTTATATACTAAGTCTAATCTAAACAACTATTACTCCACATGAATGTGGGATAATGCAACCTATTAACTAGATGACTTAACAACTATTACTTACTCCCCATGAATGTGGGATAATACATCATACTAATGGGATGACTTACAAAGCATATGCGTCTGACAAAATATACTGACAAAATAAAGAGGGGGGTTGACACCGGTTCTTAACATCCCCTCCCTCTTAGAAAAATCTTTGTCCTCAAAGCTTTAGATGTGGAAACTGTTGTTGAATCTAAAGAAGCGGTTCCCATGTAGCATCCTCTAGTTGCATGCCGTGCCATTGAATTAAGACCTCTGTGATGGCCCGAGAGCAAAGCAAACAAGTGCGCTTATTGAGGATGGCCTCTAGTTCCAAAATGATGGAGCCTTCCATATCCAGCTCTAGTAAAATAGTTTGTGCTATGATGTTCAATCCAATCACTTTCTTGAGACAAGAGACATGAAAGACTGGGTGAATGCAAGAAGAAGGAGGAAGTTCCAATTTATAAGCAACAAACCCAATCTTCTGAAGAACTTTATATGGCCCATAGAACTTTGGAGCCAACTTCTGATTCCCTTTGAGTTTCAAGGAGGATTGATTCTAAGGCTGCAAATGAAGAAAAACCATATCACCGACTTGAAAGGTGTGCTCAGAACGGTGTTGATCAGCTTGCTACTTCATGCGATTTCTTTCCATGTGAAGATTCTCTTGCAGAATGTGAAGAATCTGATCACGGTTGTGTAGAACCATGTCAACTGCCTGAACTGGTGAATTATGGGGGGTGTATGGAAGGAGAACTGGGGATGGCTGCCCATAAATAGCTTCATATGGAGTCATTATAGATGCAGTATGGTAGGAAGTATTGCACCACCATTCAACAAGAGGGAGACACTTTTCCCATTGATGTTGTTGTTCAAAGGTGAAGCAACGAAGATAAGTTTCCAAAAATTTCTTGGTGACTTCAATTTGACCATATGTTTGTGGGTGATAGCCTGAACTCATTTTCAGTTTGGTTCCAGTGAGGTGAAAGAGTTCAGTCCAAAAATGACTTGTGAAAGTTGCATCGCGGTTTGAGACAATGGAAGAAGGGATGCCATGAAGATGGAATATCTGGTCCATGAAAATTTGTGCAACTGAGGAGGCAGTATATGGATGGCTGAAAGCACAAAAATGACTATATTTGGAGAGTCGATCAACCACAACCAAGATTATGGTATTCCCTCCAGATTTAGGGAGCCCATCGATGAAATCCATCGAAATATCTATCCAAATCCTTGGTGGGGTGGGCAAGGGTTCGAGCAAGCTGAGGAGGAGTGTAGTTTCACCCTTGTTGTACTGGCAAGTATCAAATTCAGCAACCATCTGTTGAATTTCCCATTTCATTCCCTTCCAAAATAAGTTACGTCATGCCCACTCATACGTTTTGAGGAACCCAGAGTGCCCTGCCGCTGGAGAAGCATGGAGTTTATAGAAGACATCATGGTGAAGATCTGTGCTCTGGGGAAGCACCAGCGACCCTTGTATCGCAAAGAAGAACCATCCCAAGAGTAATGCAGTACAAGAGAAGGATTACTGGCCAACTGTTAGATGATTTGAGATAAGGAAGAGTCATTAACATAGCCTTCTGAACAGATTGTAACCAATTTGGAATAGGAATAGAAATAGCTGAAAGAGAAGCATGGTCATCAAATGTGTAGGAAAGAGCATCTGCCACAAGATTGTCCTTACCCTTCTTGTAAGTGATCTCGTAGTCATAACCCATGAGTTTGATAACCCATTTTTGTTGTGTTGGGTATGAGACTCGTTGTTCCAGGAAATATTTTAGACTCTAGTGATCAGTCTTGATGCAGAAATGATTCCCTAAGAGGTATGGATGCCACTTATGTAAGGCATGCAAAATAGCCATCATTTCCTTCTCATATGTAGAGGCGGCTAAATTCTTACCAGATAGGGATTTGTTGGTGAATGCAATGGGATGTTCGTCTTGGAGGAGGACACCACCAAGTCCATTGTCACAAGAATCACTCTCAATAGTGAAGGGCTTGGAAAAATCAGGCATAGCTAGAACAGGTGTGGTACAAATAGCTTATTTCATTTTCTCAAATGCACACGCAGCAGCAGGTGTCCATGCAAAAGAATCCTTTCTCAATAGAGCGGTTAATGGAGCTGAAATCTTCCCATAATCCTTGAAAAACTTGCGGTAGTATCCAGTAAGTCCCAAAAACCCACGAAGGCTCTTCAAGGTCTGAGGAGGTGGCCAATTTTTCATGGCATCAATTTTGGTAGGATCGACACGAACCCCTTGTGCTGAAACAATATGCCCAAGATACTCTACTTCCTTTTGCCCAAAAACACATTTAGATTATTTGGCACAGAGATGATGATCACAGAAAATCTACAGTAAAAGATCCAGATGTTGGAGATGCTCAGCCCAGGTTTTACCATAGATGAGGATATCATCAAAGAAGACCAAAATGAAGTTTTGCAAGTAGGGCTGAAATATTTTATTTATCAATGCCTGGAATGTGGAAGGGGAATTTGTGAGGTCAAATGGCATGACCAAAAATTCATAATGGCCATCATGTGTGCGGAAAGTTTTTTTAGGGATATCATCCGCATGGACCCAAATTTGGTGATACCCAGAACGAAGATCCAACTTGGAGAAAAAATGAGCACCATGGAGCTCATCCAGAAGCTCATCAACAAAAGGAATTGGAAACTTATCCTTGATTGTGATGTGATTAAGTGCTTGAAAGTCGATGCAAAGGCACCATGACCCATCTTTTTTCCAGACTAGAAGGACTGGTGAAGAGAAGGAACTAGTGCTAGGGCGAATAACACCTTGCTTGAGTAAGTCGCGAACAAGCATCTCAATTTCTGTCTTGTGGTGAAATGGGTAGTGATAGGGCCTGATGTTGGGAGGGACACTTCTAGGAAGGAGTGGAATACGATGGTCCTCAGGTCAGGAAGGTGGCAATCCCACTGGCTCATCAAACACACATGCATATCGATCCAAAATTTGTTGGAGATCCAATGGAGTAGTTGAGACTGTTGCAGGTTGCATCTAAATGAAATGGAACTAAGTGATGACACCATGTGAACTTTTCTTAAGAATATTTTCCATGTGATGCGAACTGATGAGGCTGAGAGACCCTAGTTTTAAGCCTTGCAATGTGTGTTTGGTACCATTGATTGAGAACTGCATCCAAAGTTCAGTAAAATCCCATAAATGGGTCCAAGTGTGTGTAACCATTGAGCACCCAAAACCACATCACATCCACCTAAGGGAAAGGCAAACATGTTAGAGTGCAAGTTATAATCCCCCATAGAGATGTGCACATTACGACACTTCCCTTTGCAACGTAAGGTTCCCCCATTGGCAATCATGAATTCAAAGTTGGAGCAAGGATGGATGAAAAAATCAGCTTGTTTGGCGATCCTCAAGTCAATGAAGTTGTGAGTGCTACCAAAATCAATGAGTATTGTAAGAGGGAGTTTTTTGAAGAACCCTCTGACCCGCATGGTTTTTGGGGTGGTGACTCCGGCTAAGGCATGGAGAGATATCTCTAGTTGGTCCTCTAGAGTAGGAAGTTGTTGAATGTCACCATCATCATCTATGGGATCCTGAGCATCATAAAAAAATTTAGGTGCGGGTGGAGAATCCACATCCAAGAGATAGAGCTTTTGCTCAACACATCTATGTCCCGAGGTGAATTTCTCGTCACAATTATAACAAATCCCTTTTTCCCAACGTTCCCACATCTCTGCTTCAGACAAATGCTTGATAGGAGTGGTTCTAAGGGCTGGTGGATTTTGGGTTCTTTGAAGAACCATAGGTCTGAATGGAACAAGAGTGGATTTGGAGCGTTGTTGAGCCCAGATCTTGTCCTCTGTTAGCTTAGCCAACCCGAGGGCTTCCATCATTGTGTTGGGGCAGAACATTTTAACCTCGGAGTGTATTTCATCCTTCAGACCACTGATAAAACAACTGAGGTAGAATGCATTAGGTAATCCCTTTGTGTGATTGGCGAGTTTCTCAAATTCTGTCTGATACTCCCACACAATGCCAGTTTGGCGAAGTTTGGTGAGTGCTCCTATGAAGTCATCAAAAGCACTAGGACCAAATCGCTGCAAGAGAAGTTGGGAAAAATCTGTCCATTTTGGCTCGACATGATCCTTGATGTACCAATGGAACCATTGAAGTGCTTCATGTTCCAAATGAAAGGATGCAAAGGGGAATTTATTGACATCAAAAGTGTTATGCAAACTGAAATATTGTTTTTCCCTATAAATCCATTAAGCCGGATCATCACCATTGAAGCGAGCAAAATCCAGCTTCGTCTCGTGGAAGTTGCTAAACGATGAGAACCCAATGTCTGCAGAAGACTCAGGCTGTCGGTAGTTGTTCATGGGCGAATGCTGAAGTTGGAGGTCGAGAATTTTTTGATCTATATCCTCAAGTTTAGACTTGATGGCGGCAAGTTCTTCTTCCATTTATTTATTTACTCCGGTGCGGGGGACAACCATAAGCAGTTTTTTTTGTTTTTTGAGAATTGATCTGTGGCAGTGCTAGAAGCTGCATTTTATCAACAGGAAATGGAGTACATGATCTGTGACAATTCTAAAATTCTACACGTTATCAACTATAAATAGAGATGGAACCCAGGTATATTCGGCTTCCTATTGGTTCAAAGGTAGTCACTCGGACACCAAGTCTGTCTCAGGCTTGAGTATTGGGGCAGTACCCCTCACTCCACGGCGCATGTAAAACTGCTAACCGCTTGGCCAAAAACGACAGCTCTTTGGTTTTCCTCACGGATGGGAATCTAGTCAATCTAGTGGGGGTCATTGCCCTTTTCACTTGGCAGGTCCTCTCAATGGCCAGCTACTTCGGGGTTCCTGTGGTACTCCTCACAATGATTTTTAGGGCTATTCCCAAGTACTTCCCATAGTTAAGCGGATAGGGTTTAATCCTTGATCCGGATGAATATATTGTTGCAAGAAGAAGAAGAACTGTAAGGTGCACAGAGCCAGGAAGCATGGCAAAAAAAAAAAATCCCGAAATGTCACCCAATGAGCCCAAGAAATTGCTTTGATACCAGATGTGGAGAACCTCCTGCAATGAACAATCAAAATGCACGATATAACAGAAATATTGGAGTACAAAAGAGATTTTATTGATCATGAGCCACTTCAAGGGGGAAACCTCCTTTGAGCAATCTCAATACAAAATAACTCTTTGATGTTTTCATTAGCCTCAACACATACTTATATACTAAGTCTAATATAAACAACTATTACTCCACATGAATGTGGGATAATGCAACCTATTAACTAGACAACTTAACAACTATTACTTACTCCCCAGGAATGTGGGATAATACATCATACTAATGGGACAACTTACAAACCATATGCGTCCGACAAAATAAAGAGGGGGGTTGACACGGGTTCTTAACAAAATCTCTCTTCCATTTACTACTACAAGAAATTTCTCCCAAGATGTAGGAATACCATCTATTCTGGTTTGCACAATGAATCAACATCTACTTCAACTCTAATGGCCATGAATTGATCTCTTATATGAGAGATCTTTGAGAAGAAGGAGGCAACTAACTCCTTCTCCTCCATCTTCAATGAACGAAGTTTCTTTTTCAAAAATCTATTTTGAGTAGGTGCATTCTTCTCATAGATATTTTCTAGGAAATCAAAGCATTATTTAGTTGTCCTTAGAGGAGTTATTATAGGAATCAAGTTGTCTTTAATTGATTAAAAGATGACTTTCTTTGCTTTGGATTTTTTTTCTTAAATGTTTATATTTCTTTATTTGTTGTGGGATCTTCCACAACCCTACTAACCAAATCATACAAGTCACTCTCTTCTAGAATATTCAAAACCCTAGCCTTCCATGCATTAAAATTTTGAGGCTCCTTCAATCATATCTTATGACTTAACTGAAGTAGAATCCATATCCAAACTCTTACTACCAACTTGATGAGTTTTGCCAAGAAACTCTTGCAGTCAAGTTGTTCAAAGATCAAACCCTTACATTAGGATCTATGTAGTTTATGTTAGCCTACAAAATAGAGTTAGCTATAAATCCTAAGATCTGATACCATGTTAAAATTAGAGTTAGATTAGAGTTTGAAGCAAAAAATTAAAATTTTTATACTTTAATGCAAAAATAAATTTCTAAACTAGTATTGAAAAAAAAAATAGTACAATTGTAATAACACAAAATTTTGAACTAATAAATTAAAACATAATTTTCACCTATATCAACTTTAATACTCCCAAATATCAGTGCGTTAAAATCTAAGTAGAGAGTTAGTAATTTCATATATAGAGATTTAGTAGTAAGACTAATCAGAGATCTAACTAAAAAAACAAGAAGAACAAGTCCGATAACTCACTTGGTGAATTAGAACCTTATACTCATAAATTTAACTTTCAGAATAGACTTTTCCTCTCAGAGGCAAGTCAACGACTAGAACAAAATTGAGCCTTAATTGAAGGTTAGTACATACCTGAGAGAGAGAGAGAGAGAGAGAGAGATAAGGTGTTGTAGAGTAGGGTTATATAGTAATAGTATGGCGTCTTACTGTATATTCGATATAAATCCCAAGACTATAATAAAAAAATGATCAACAAATTCCCAACAATGGATGGTGACCACAAAACCTTCAAATAGGTGGATGGTTGCTCCCAAAAAAAGCATACAGTAGATGACTTCTATCCCTAAAATCCCTACACGTACTTGGGAAAATACAAAGGAAAGCCCCTAACAGAGGGCATCAACCTCATAGAGGCCCACAGCAAGCAGAGACAATCTCAGTACTCCAAGAAGCACCCACAAACATAGGTAGTAGCAGCCATAACACAATCACAATAGCCATAGACAATCCTAAAATATCCTTAGGAAAGGCCCTAGGACAAAATACACCACAACAGAATTTGACAGCCTTAAAACATATCCCAGTACCCTCATAACAGCCCAAAAATACAGAAGTACCCTCAAACTGAGTGGCATCACTCCTTTAGCAGTCAGCAGGAAGTCATAGGATGGTCAGAAAGGCAGAAACGTCTTTCTAACAATCCAAATAAGTCCACGGTGGGAAGCAGGTAACCCTACAGGAAGTGTCCTCCTTAAAATTAGGCAAAATTATGGATATCAACCTTTAAACAAGCTTATAACCATTGATGAAACCCTTAGAGAGAATACGACGGCCCTAGGAAGACAAAGAAGACATCAATAAGGTGGTGGAAACCCTAAGAAGTCTTCACCAATGAAAATTAGACCAAGATAGCTTGAAAACCCTTGACATCACCTCCAGAGATAGCATCAAACCCTAGGACAGTCATAGGTAAACAAATCTGAAATGTCACCATAACAAATCAGAGTTGAATTATATATTTTTGGATGATATCACAATGAAGAATTAGACTTATATGTATACCATCTTAATGGATTCTAGAAGGTTCCCCTTCTAATTCTTCATTGACTTAGGGTTCCTAATACTTAGTTTAAGACGTCATTAATTAATGGAAGTTACCCATTATAAAATTATAACTTAAGATTATAATGTATTTATGAGTGGGTAACAAGGACAAGTCAAAATGTAGGGTGACATGCTTTAGGGGGCACTAGTAGATAGCACCAACAAGGAGGGGCCAACACAAGACAAGGCTAACACAAGGATAACCACCATAAATCAAGGATGGGTAGACACCCCTCAAACCACAAGACCAAAGGTGTAACTACAAGGTGGGAAGACAACCCTTTTACCCACAATCCCAAGAACAACAAGATCAGAAGACAACCCTTTAACACTCAATACCAAGGGTATAAAATCAAGGTTGGAAAACAACTTATTTATCTCTCTCAAATGTACAGGTGTTTCATACACTAACTAAAAGTTCATCATCACCATATAAGGAAGGTACACACTAGATGATGTGATATTGCAGTACTCCTAACTACTCCTAAGGTCAAGTGCTAGTGACTTCATCAAGGGGTGGGAAACGCCTTGATGAAATAACCTAGCTCAACCATCTCGAAGACCTAAGAGAGGAGGGAATTACATATTATTATCTTGGTTAACTAACCAAGATCCACTTGGTTAACTAACAGGAATGTAACTGCAAGAAATAATTGGTCATAGACCAAGAATATTTCTGGTCCTAGACCAATATGTCTTTGTCTCAGCCTGCAGGATTTTCTTAGTCCTCGTGACCCCTCGTGAATAAGAAAATGTCTAGTCCTAGACCAGAATACCCTGGAGATAGATAGGGCCCCTAGCCACATGTTAGGGATTTTTCCATGGCATCAACCTGCTTGGTCCTAGACCAAAAACTCCAATAGACTATTGGGGGCCCTAGGGTACATTCTAGGGGCTTACTTTTCTTGGGTAACTGAACAGGAACCCTAGTTAACTAACGAGGGTTCCATCCTTTTAGAGAATGGCTCTCATAAGTGCGTTAACTTTAATACTCCCTCCCAGAAATAGAGGCATTATTAGAAACACTAAGCTTGTCTCAAAAGTACCCAAACTTTGTCATCGACAGAGACTTAGTCAACACATTGGTAATCTAATTAGTTGAAAAACATACTGAAGTATTTTCACCATGTCCCTAACATAGTGCTACTTCCTCTCAATGTGTCTCAACCTGTGATAGAATACAAGATTCTCTGATAGCTTCAACAACTTTGGATGTCAGATAGAAACTTGGTCTTATCGATCCACTTGGAAGTTACAATTGACTTCCCTTGTTGTCTGAGAATCACTTTGCACACATCAATATCCATTATTAACTGAAGTTATTCTTTCATAGTTCCTTTCCAAACCTGATGTTTGGTTGCCTCCACATAAGTGGAGGATTATGAAGGAGTGACTTGGCTCATACTAGAACACGCTTGAAGCCTCTCAATAGGATACTTAAGCAGATCAGCTAAAGGATTCTTGGACTTCTCCTTCTGCTCATCTAAACAAGATGTCTCATCGATTGAACTTTTGTGCACTTTCATATCTGAGTCACTGGAAGACTCTCTGAAGTGATGGAAGTTCACATCTCTACTTTCCTTTTCTACAATCCCATTTTGTTGGAGATTGAAGAGAATAGTTGGATCCCTATTGATCTCTGAATTTTGAAAGGAGTCATGAACTAGAGCTTTAATAACATCTCTTGAAACCTTATAAACGTTACGTTCACAAAATCCAATCACAATGGTTGAGTTCATGTTTCCATCCTTAGGCCACACCAGATCCTTTCCTTCTAAGTATAATACATAGAACCTCTTGTATTGTAAAATTGACATTGAAAGAATATTCTTATTTAATCTAGGAACATATAAAATTTCCTCTATCTGAATTAACGTACTTAAATAAGGTTGTAAGGAAGTTCAACCAACTCCCTTTATGGCATAGGTACTACCATCTCCCATTTCCACTTTCACATTGAACTTCTTGACTTTATAATCTGCAAGATCCTTCTTGAATCTAGTCATGTTCTTGGTGGTTCCACTATCTATCCACCAGGAATCCGTTGAGTTAGAGATGGAACCTAAAAGTGTTGAAACCAAGTAGCATTCACTTTGAACTTGTTCTTTGGTATCAGCCTTTATCTTCTTTTGTTGTGGCTCTTCTTCTTTTGTAGCAGCAAAAGCATGATACTTCCCTCTATGCCACTTCTTGTTAAGATGTTTCTTACATTCTTTAGCATAATGATCAAGCTACTATAGTTATAAGACCTTACTATAGATTTATCAAAATGTTTACTTTGAGCTCCTTACCTTTTTCTCTGTGATGAGGGAATCTCCTTCCCTTCCTTTTCTTGGCAGCAACGGCATGATTCTTCTCAGTGAGAGGAACAGATATACTATGGATCCTATTAAATTGAGCACATAGATCTGTAAACAAACACACAACTCACAAAATATATCACACAATTTACTCAACAATTGAAGAATGAAACAGTGCAAAAATGGCTTGCAGTTGTGAATGCTTTCATTAATAAAAAAGTAATCAGATAATAATTACAATGAAGTACAATGGCTTTAATAGCCACTTTAAATTTGAATCCACATGAGGAAATTTGAATTGATAGACTCTACTTGACTATAGGTAACTAAGACCTTGTCTAAATCACTATCGGAGGACTCAATAGTTAACTAACCTTGTCTAAACCATAATCGGATTTCATCGGAGCTCTAAAACACAACTCAAGTGTTACATTCAGTGTTGACTAAGGCTAAATGGCTATGGCAGGTGAGAAATGTGCCACCTAGCACTAACTGAATGTAGAGGACTAGAACTGAATGTAACTGACTCCCAACTTAGCTTGACTAGTCATCAACTAAACTAAACTGACCTTGGTTGGTTTCGGCACTCCCATTGGTTCCTAAATTGTAGGGATTGGTCTAGGAGGCTCCTAAACTGATGCAATTAAGTTCAATAAGTGGCAGTAAGCCTCAATTAGTGTTCCCCACACTTTAGTAACTGAAACATGTGCCCCAATTAGGCTAAGTGGACCCAATGGTGCTAATGACTAAAAATAGACTGGATGGACTTCTCGATTTAGACATGACTCCTGATTTAGACATATGACCAAATTGGACAAGGGAGGATTAATAATCCTAATAGACCCTACCTTCTTATTCTAAACGATTATGACATAACCTATCAAAACTTAGTTGAATATCTCTTCCATTTACTACTAAAAGAAATGTCTCGAAAGATGTAGGAAGACCAACTACTGCTATTTGCGTAAGGAATCAATGTTTACTTCAACTCTAATGGCCATGAGTTTCTCTATTATCTGAGAGATCTTTGAGAAGAAGGAGCCAACTAACTCCTTCTCCTCCATCTTCAATGAACGAAGCTCCTTTTTCAAAACCCTCTTCTGAGTAGGTGCCTTCTTCTCATAGAGATTTTATAGGGCATCAAAGCATTCTTTATTTGTCAAAGGAGCTATTACAAGCATCAAATTGTTTCTAACAAATTGTTTCTAACTGAGTCAAAGATGAATCTCTTTGCCTTGGATTGATTCTTCTTAAATGCTTCTCCTCCTTGATTTGTTGTGGGTTCTTTCAAAACCCTAGTGACCAAATAATCCAACTCACTCTCTTCTAGAATATTCAAAACCCGAGCCTTCCAAGTATTAAATTTTGAGGCTCCTTCAATCCTATCTTGTAACTTAACTGAAGTAGAAGCCATCTTCAAATCCTTACTACCAACTTGATGAGTTTTGCCAAGAAACTCCTGCAATTAAGTTGGTTAAAGCTCAAATCCTTACCTTAGGATCTATGTAGATTCTGTTAACCTACAAAACAGAGTTAGCTACAAACCCTACAATTTTATACCATGTTGAAATTAGAGTTAGATTCGGGTTTGAAGAAAAAAAATAAAAATTTTATACTTTAATGCAAAAATAAAATGCAAAAGTAAATTTCTAAATTAGCAATGAAAACAAAAAATCGTACAACTGTAACAACATAGAATTTAGATCTAATAAATTAAACATAATTTTCATCTCTTTCAACTTTAACACTCCCAAAGTTCCATGTGTTAAAGGTGAACATTAAGGTTATCAATTGCATATATATAGCAGCAGTAGTAGTAAGACTAATCAGAGATCTAACTAACAACATAAGAAAAACAAGTCTGATAACTTACTTGGTGAATTAGAACCTTCCTTATACTCAGAAATTTAACTTCCATAACAGATTTTGCCTCTTACAGGAAAGTCAACAACTGGAATAAAACTGACCCTTACTTGAGGGTTAGTACATACCCGAGAGAGAGAAGTTGTTGTAGGGTAGGTTAGACAGTTGCAGTATGCCATCTTACTCCAATCAAAAAATGATCAACAAGTTCCCAACAATGGATGGTGATCACAAAACCTTCACACAGGTGGATGGTTGCTCCCAAAAAAAACATACAACATATGAATGTTATCCCTAAAAACCCTACACATACTTGGGAAAATACAAAGGAAAATCCCTAACAAAGGGAAACAACCTCATAGAGGCCGAAAACAAGTAGATACAATCTCAGTACTCCAAGCAGCACCAACAAACATAGGTAGCAGCAGCCATAACAAAGTCATAATAGGAAGTGACACCCCTCAAATATTCTTACGAAACACCCTAAGAAAAACTACAACCATAACTAGGATATGTTGTTGCCTAGTTTTTCCAAGAAGACATCCCAAAAAGACAGTGGTACCCTAAACTAGGTGGCATCACTCCGTTATCAGTCAGCAGGAAGTCTTAGCATGGTCACACAGGTAGCAAAATCTTTCTAATAGTCCAAAGAAATCCACGGTGGGCAGCAGGGAACCCTATTGAAAGCGACCTCCTTAAAACTAGTCAAAATTGTGGATAACAACCTTTAAACAAGCTTATAACAGCTGATGAAACCCTTAGGGAGAATACAATAGCCCTAGGAAGACAAGGAAGACATCAATAACATGGTGGAAACCCTAGGAATTCTTAACCAACAAACAACAGACCAAGACAACTCGAAAACCCTTGACATCACCTCCAGACAAAGAATCAAACCCTAGTACAGTCACAAGTAACCAAATATGAAATGTCACCATAAGAAATCAGAGTTGAATTATATATTTTTAGATGATATCACAATGAAGAATTAGACTTATATTTATAGCCGCTTAATGGTTTCTAGAAGGATCCCCTTTTAATTCTTCATTGAATTAGGGTTCCTAACACTTAGGTTAAGACGTCATTAAATAATGAAAGTTACCCATTATAAAATTATAACTTAATATTATAATTTCTTTACGAGTGGTAACAAGGACAAGTCAAAAGGTAGGGTCACAAGCTCTAGGGGGGCACTAGCATATAGGACCAATAAGGAGAGGCCAACACAAGACAATGCTAACACAAGGCTAACCACCATAAATCAAGGATGGGTAGACACCAGTCAAACCACAAGACCAAATGTGTAACTACAAGGTGGGAAGACAACCCTTTTACCAACAATACCAAGAACAACAAGATGGGAAGACAACCCTTTTACACACAAGACCAAGGGTATAAAAGCAAGATGGGAAAAAAACTTATTTAACTCTCTCAAATGTACATGTGTTCCATACACTAACTGAAAATTCATCATCACCATATAAGCAAGGTACACACTAGATGATGTGATCTTGTGGTCCTCCTAATTACTCCTGAGGTCAAGTACTAGTGACTTCATCAAGGGGTGGCCAGTCCCTTGATGAAATAAACTAGCTCAACCATATCTAAGACCTAGGAGAGGAGGGAAACACACATTATCATCTTGGTTAACTTACCAAGATCCACCTATTTAACTTACCAGGTATGTACCTGCAGGAACTACTTGGTCATAGACTAAGAATTTGCTCGGTCCTATACCAAGATGTCTTTTTCTCATCCTACGGGATCTGCGTGGTCCTCATGACCAAGGAACTATCTAGTCCTAGGCCAGAATACCTTGGAGACATATAGGGGCCCTAGCCACATGTTAGGGACTTTGCTATGCAATCAACCTTCTTGGTCCTAGACCAACAACTCCAGTAGAACGTTGGGTTCCCTAGGGTACCTTCCAGTACCCTAGGGTACTAACTAGGATTCCATCCTCACAGAGAATGGCTCTCACACTTGCATTAACTTTAATAATCCTTCTCAATAAGAGAGGAATTCTCAGTAACACTAATCTTATCTCGAAAGTACCCAGACTTTTTTTGTGGACAGAGGCTTAGTCAACAAATCAGTAATCTATTTAGCTGACAAAACATATTGAAGTCTCTGCGCAATGTCCCTGACATAGTGCTACTTCCCCTCAATGTGTCTCAACCTGTCATATAATACAGGATTTTTTGATAACTTCAAATAACTTTGGATGTCAGCAAGAAACTTGATCTTGTCAACCCACTTGGAAGTTACAACTAAATTCCCTTGTTGTCTAAGAATCACTTTACACACGTCAATATCCATTATTAACTGAATTTCTTCTCTCATAGTTCCTTTCCAAACCCAATGTTTGTCTACCTCCACGTAAGTGGAGGATTGTGAAGGAGTGACATGGATCATAATAGAACACCCTTGAATCCTCTCAATAGGATCCTTAAGGAGATAAACTAAAGGCTTCCCGACCTTCTCCTTCTACTCATCTAAACAAGATTTCTCATCGATTTAACTTTCTTGCACTTCCATATCTGAGTCACTGGAATACTCTCTGGAGTGATGGAAGATCACATCTCTATTTTCCTTTTCTACAATCCCATTCTATTAGAGAATTAAAAACATACTTGGCTCCCTCTTGATCTCTTAATTTTGTCAAGGATCATGAACTAGAGCTTTAATAACATGTCATGAAACATTATAAAGGATACCTTCATGGAATCCAATCACAATGGTGGATCTCATCTTTGTATCCTTAGAGCCTTTACTTCATAAAAGACTAAAGAGAACCTTGTGTCTTCTAAAATTACCACTGAAAGAATATTCTTCTTTCATCTAGGAACATATAAAATTTCCTCAATTTGAATCAACATACCTTAATTAAGTTGTAAGGAATTTGAACGAACTCCTTTTATGGCATAGGCACTACCATCTCCCAGTTCCACTTTCACATTGAACTTCTTGAATTTGTAATCTACAAGAACCTTCTTGAATCTAGTTGTGTGCTTGGTGTCTCCACTATATATCCACCAGAAATATGCTAAGATGGAGATGGAACTTGAAAGTGGTGAAACCATGTAGCATTCTCTTTGATCTTTTTATTTGTTCTCATCCTTAGTTTTCTTTTGTTGTGGCTCTTCTTCTTCTGTAACAGTGGAATCATGATACTTCCCTCTATACCATTTCTTCTTAGGATGTTTCTTACATTCTTTAGCATAATGACCAAGATGGATATAGTTATAACACCTTACCATAGATTTGTGAAAATGCTTACTTTGAGGTTCCTTACCTTTGTCCCTGTGATGAGGGAATCTCCTCCCCTTCTTTTTCTTGGAAGAAAGGGAATGATTATTCTCAGTGAGAGGAGTGTATCAACTATGGATCCTACCTTCTTCTTCTAAACAATCAAGACATAACCTATCAAAACTTAGTTGAATATCTCATCCGTTTATTGTTGCAAGAAATGTCTCCCAAGGTGCAGGAAGACCATCTATTGCTATTTGCACAAGGAATTATCATCTACTTCAACTCTAATGACCATGAGTTGATCTCTTATTTGATAGATCTTTGAAAATAATGAGGCAACTAACTCCTTCTCCTCCATCTTCAATAAACAAAACTCCTTTTTCAAAACCCTCTTATTAGTAGGTGCCTTCTTCTCATAGAGATTTGCTAGGGAATCAAAGCATTCTTTAGTTGTCCTTAGAGGAGATATTATAAGCATCAAATTGTCTTTAACTAAGTAAAATATGACTCTCTTTTCCTTTGATTTCTCCTTCTTAAATGTTTCTCTTCCTTTATTTATAGTGAGCTCTTTCAAAACCCTAGTTATTAAATCATCCAAGTCACTCTCTTCTAGAATATTCAAAACCGTATCCTACCATGCATTAAAGTTTGAGGCTCCTTCAAGCCTATCTTATGAATTAACTGAAGTAGAAGCCATATCAAAACCCTTACCACCAACTCGATGAGTTTTGCCAAGAAACTATTGCGGTCAATTTTATTAAAGCTCAAACCCTTACCTTAGGATCTATGTAGATTATGTTAGCCTGAAAAACTAAGTTAGCTACAAACCCTAAGCTCTGATACCATGTTGAAATTAGAGTTAGATTAGGGTTTGAAGCAAATAATAAAAATGTTATACTTCAATGCAAAAATAAAATGCAAAAGTAAATTTCTAAATTAGCATTGAAAACAAAAAATAGTATAGTTGTAACAAAACAAAAAATAGATCTAATAAATTAAAACATAATTTTCATCTCTTTCAACTTTAACACTCCCAAAGATCGTTTTGTTAAAGTTGAAGAATACAGTTAGCAACTACATATATAGAGCATTAGTAGTAGTAAAACTAATTAGATATCTAACTAACAACACAAGAAGAAAAAAGTATGATAACTTACTTGGTGAATTAGAACCTTCCTTATACTAAAAAATTTAACTTTGAGAACCAAATTTGCCTCTCAAAGGCAATTCAACAACTACAACAAAACTAACCCTTACCTAAGGGTTAGTACATACCTAAGAGAGAGATAAGATGTTGTAGGGTAAGGTTAGACAGTTAGAGTATGGAATCTTACTATATTAACAAGATCAATCCCAATACTCTAATAAAAAAATGATCATTAAGTTCCCAACAATGGATGGTAACCACAAGACCTTCACACAAGTGGATGGATGCTCCAAAAAAGAAACACAGTAGATGACTGTTATCCCTAACATCCCTACATAGACTTGGGAAAATACAAAGGAAAGCACCTAACAGAGGGCAGCAACCTGATAGAGGCCCACAACAAGAAGAGATAATCTTAGTACTCCAAGTAGCACCCACAAACATAGGTAGTAGAAACCATAACATAGTCACAATATGCAGTGACACTCCTCAAATATCCTTAGGACAAACCCTTAGACAAAATGCAACCACAACCAAGATTTGGCATCCTTAACACAAATCGTAGTACCCTCATAACAAACCAAAAAGACAGCAGCACCCTCAAACTGGGTGGAAGCACTCCTTTAGCCATCAACAGGTAGTCCTAGGATGGTCACACATGTAGCAGAGTCTTCCTAACCATCCAAAGAAGTCCACGGTGGGAAGCAGGAAACCCTACAAGTAGTGGCATCCTTAGAACCAGTTAAAATTGTGTATAGCAACATTTAAACAAGATTATAACAATTGATGAAACCCTTATGGAGAATACGACATCCTTTGGAAGACAAGGAAGACATCAATAACGTGGTGACAACCCTAGGAAGTATTCGCCTACAAATCACAGACCAAGACAACTTGAAAACCCTTGACATCACCTCCAGACAAAGAATCAAACCCTAGGACAGTCATAGGTGAACAAATCTGAAATGTCACATTAAGAAATCAAAGTTGAATTATATATTTTTGGATGATATAACAATGAAGAATTAGACTTATATTTATAGCCTCTGAATGGCTTCTAGAAGGATCCCCTTCTAATTCTTCATTGACTTAGGGTTCCTAACACTTAGGTTAAGACGTCATTAAATAATGAAAGATACCCATTATAAAATTATAACTTAATATTATAATGTCTTTATGATAACAAGGACAAGTCACGCTTTTTTTTCTTGGAAAAAAAAAAACAAGGACAAGTCAAAAGGTAGAGTGGCATGCTTTAGGGGGAGCTAGCAGATAGGACCAACAAGGAGGGGCCAACAAAAGACAAGGCTAACATAAGGCTAACCACCATAAATCAAGGATGGGTAGACACCCCTCAAACCACAAGACCAAAGGTGTAGCTACAATGTGGGAAGACAACCCTTTTACCCACAAGACCAAGAACAACAAGATGGGAAGACACCCTTTTACACACAAGACCAAGGGCATAAAAGAAAGGTGGGAAAACAACTTATTTATCTCTCTCTCAAATGTACAAGTGTTCCATACACTAACTGAAATTTCGTCATCGCCATATAAGTAAGGTACGCACTAGATTATGTGATCATGTGGTCCTCCTAACTGCCCCTGAGGTCAAGTGCTAGTGACTTTATCAAGGGTTGGCCAAACCATTGATGAAATAACCTAGCTCAACTAGCTCGAAGACCTAGTAGAAGAGGGCATCACACATTATCATCATTAGGGGATTTTTGAGGTATAAAATGGGCATCATAAGGGAAATAATAAATTAAGAGTTATAATAATAAAATAAAATTCCTAAATTTTGGAGTGGAAAAAGAAAAACTATTTTTTCTTATTGTATTTTTGACATATCTCCTTAGTGGTTCACCCAAATTTTGAGTTTGGGGACTCATTAAATGCGGAATATAATTACGCATACAACCCTTATCCACATTGCATACTTTTGAGGTGCCCACGGCACCCAAAAATGAAACTTTCAATAAAAAAACATATTTTAATATTAAAATATTTTTTTATTGAAATTTTCATTTTTGGGTGCCGTGGGCACCTCAGAAGAATGCAATGCGGGTACTAAAATAAGGTTTTTTGGGTGTCGTGGGTACCTCAGAAGTATGCGGTGTGGATATGGGTTGGATGCGGAATTATATTAAAATATTTTTTTTTTGAAATTTTCATTTTTGGGTGTCGTGGGTACCTCAGAAGTATGCAGTGTAGGTATGGGTTCGATGCGGAATTATATTCCACATCTAACGAGTCCCCAAACTCAAAATTTGGGTGAACCCATAAGGAGATATGCCAAAATTATGATAATAAAAAGTGTTTTTTCTTTTTCCCTCCATTTTTTTTACAAATTTTACCCTTATGGTTGACATCATCATCTTGAATCCTATTGGTTCTTATAAAGTGAATTTTAATGGTACAATTTTTGTTTTGAGGCCCATTTTTTACCTCAAAACACCCCTAATGCTTGGTTAATTGACCAATATGCACCTGGTTAACTGACCAGGCATGTGCCTGCAGAAAATACTTGGTCCTAGACCAATATGACTCTATCTCAGCCTGCAGGATCTCCTTGGTCCTCGTGACCAAGAAATTGTCTGGTCCTAAACCAAAATACCCTAGAGACATATAGGGGGCCTAGCCACATGCTAGGGACTTTTCCATGGCATCAACCTGCTTGGTCCTAGACCAAGAACTCCAGTAGACCGTTGGGGGCCCTATGGTACCTTCCAGGGACTTCCTCTTCCTGGTCAACTGACCAGGAACCTTAGTTAATTGACTAGGGTTCCATCCTCCCAGAGAATGGCTCTCACAACTGCATTAACTTTAATACTCCCTCTCAGCAAGAGAGGCATTCTTAGCAACACTAATATTGTCTCAAAAGTACCCATACTTGTCGTGGACAGAGGCTTAATCAACCCATCAGTAATCTATTTAGTTGATGAAACATACTGAAGTTTATGCACGATGTCCCTTACATAGTGCTACTTTCTCTCAATGTGTCTTAACCTATCATAGAATACATGATTTTCTGATAGCTTCAAACAACTCTGGATGTCAGCAAAAACTTGATCGTATCCATCCACTGGGAAGTTACAACTGACTTACCTTGTTGTCTAATAATCCCTTTACACACGTCAATATCCATTATTAACTTAAGGTCTTCTCTCATAGTTCCTTTCCAAACCTAATGTTTGGATTCCTCCACATAAGTGGAGGATTATGAAGGAGTGACTTGGCTCATACTAGAACGCCCTTGAAGCCTCTCAATAGGCTCCTTAAGGAGATCAACTAAAGGCTTCCTAGCCTTCTCCTTCTTCCCATCTAAACAAGATGTCTCATCAATTGAAATTTCTTGCACTTCCATATCCAAGTCACCAGAAGACTCTCTGGAGTGATGGAAGGTCACATCTCTACTTTCCTTTTCTACAATCCCATTCTGCTGGAGATTGAAGAGCACACTTGGATCCCTCTTGATCTATGAATTTTGACAGGGGTTATGAACTAGAGCTTTAATAACCATTAGAGGAAATTTCAACTCAAAATGCGCCTTTTAACCATAATTCAAATTCCATGTCGCCATGTGTTAACAAATGAAATTGCTTTAAATTTGAAATACCATATAGGTCTTAAACAATTTTTTAATATAAATTTCGGGATAGGCAGCATAAAAAAAAACTTTTTTTTGTTCGTATTTTCGACATATCTCCCTGTGTTTTTACTCAAATTTTCGACATCATCATCACGTTTTTTCAGGTATTTCTTGTTTTTGGGGTAGCGGGGTCCATCAAAAGTATGTCGAGTGGGTACTCGTTGGATGCAGAATTTAATTTCACATCCAAGGAGATCTCCCGATCGAAATTTGAGTAAAATCACAAGGAGATATGTCAAAAATACGAACAAANTTCTTCCTCCAAAATTAATAAATATTATTTTATTATTTTAACTATTATTTTATTATTTTTCTTAGGAGGCCCATTTTGAGTTGAAATTTCCTCTAATGATGTCCTGAAACCTTATAAATGATACCTTCATGGAATCCAATCACATTGGTTGAGCTCATGTTTCCATCCTTAGGCCGCACTAGAGCCTTTCCTTCTTAGAAGACTTCAGAGAACCCCGTGTCTTCTAAAATTTCCAGTGAAAGAATATTCTTCTTTAATCCAAGAACATATAAAATTTCCTCAATGTGAATTAATGTACCTGAATCAAGTTGTAAGGAAGTTGAACCAACTCCTTTTATGGCATGGGTACTACCATCTCCCAGTTCCACTTTCACACCGAACTTATTGACTTTGTAATCTGCAAGAGCCTTCTTGAATCTAGTCATGTGCTTGGTGTCTCCACTATCTATCCACCAAAAATCTGCTAAGATGGAGATGGAACCTAAAAGTGATGAAACCAAGTATCATTCTCTTTGATCTTGTTATTTGGTCTCAACCTTGGTTTTCTTTTGTCGTGACTCTTCTTCTTCTATAGCAACAGAATCATGATACTTCTCTCTATGCCATTTCTTGTTAGGATGTTTCTTACCTTCTTTAGCATAACGACCAAGATGGCTATAGTTATAACACCTTACCATAGATTTAGGAAAATGCTTACTTTGAGGTTCCTTACCTTTGTCCTTGTGATGAGAGAATCTCCTTCCCTTCTTTGTCTTGGCAGCAAGCGCATGATTCTTCTCAGTGAGAGGACCATATCGTTCCTTCTTCTTCTAAACAATCATGACATAACCTATTAAAACTCAGTTGAATCTCTCTTCCATTTACTGCTGCAAGAAATTTCTCCCAAGATGTAGGAAGACCATCTACTGCTATTTGCACAAGGAATCATCGTCTACCTCAACTCTAACGGCCATGAGTTGATATCTTATTTGAGATATGTTTTAGAATGAGGCAACTAACTCCTCCTCCTCCATATTCAATGAATGAAGCTCCTTTTTCAAAACCCTCTCCTGAGTAGGTTCCTTCTTCTCATAGAGATTTGCTAGGGAATCAAAGCATTCTTTAGTTGTCCTTAGAGGAGCTATTACAAGCATCAAATTGTCTTTAACTGAGTCAAACTTGACTCTCTTTTCCTTGGATTGCTTCTTTTTAAACGTTTCTTTTCCTTGAGTTGTTGTGGGCTCTTTCAAAACCCTAGTGACCAAATCACCCTAGTCACTCTCTTTTAAAATACTCAAAAGCCCATCATTCCATGCATTTAAGTTTGAGGCTCCTTCAAGCCTATCTTCTAACTTAACTGAAGTAGAATCCATCTTCAAATCCTTACTACCAACTTGATGAGTTTTTCCAAGAAACTTCCTACAAGACAGAGTTAGCTACAAACCCTAAGCTCTAAAAGCATGTTGAAATTAAAGTTAGATTAGGGTTTGAAGCAAAAAAATAAAAAATGCATACTTTAATGCAAAAGTAAATTTCTAAATTAGCACTGAAAACAAAAAATAGTACTTTTGTAACAACACAAAATTTAGATCCAACAAATTAAAACATAATTTTCATCTCTTTCAACTTTAAAACTCCCAAAGATTGTTGTGCTAAAGTTGAAGCATACAGCTAGCAATTGCATATATAGAGCAGCAGTAGTAGTAAGACTAATCAGTGATCTAACTAACAACACAAGAAGAACAAGTATGATAACTTACTTGGTGAATTATAACCTTCCTTATACTTGGAAATTTAACTTTCAGAACAGACTTTGCCTCTCAGAGGCAAGTCAATAACTAGAACAAAACTGACCCTTTCCTAAAAGTTAGTACATACCTAAGAAAGAGATAAGGTGTTGTAGGGTAGGGTTATATAGTTACAGTATGGCATCTTACTGTATATCCAAGATCAATCCCAAGACTCTAATTAAAAAATGATCAATAAGTGCCCAACAATGGATGGTGGCCACAAGACCTTCACACAAGTGGATGGTGGCCACAAGACCTTCACACAAGTGGATGGTTGCTCCCAAAAAAACACACAGTAGCTGATTGTTATCCATAAAATCCCTACACATACTTGGGAAAATACAATGGAAAATCCCTAACAAAGGGAAACAACCTCATAGAGGCCCACATCAAGCAGAGATAATCTCAGTACTCCAAGTAGCACCCACAAACATAGGTAGTCGCAGCCATAACACAGTCATGATAGGCAGCTACACTCCCCAAATATCCTTAGGACAAACCCTAAGCCAGATTGCAACCACAACCAAGATTTGGTAGCCTTAACACGGATCTCAGTACCCTCATAACAGCCCCAAAAAAAATGGTACCCTCAAACTAGGTGGCGACACTCCTTTAGTAGTCAACGGGAAGTCCTAGGATGATCACACAAGCAGCGGCCTCTTTCTAATAGTCCAAAGCAATCCACGATGGGAAGTAGGCAACCCTACAAGCAACGACCTCCTTAAAACTAGTCAAAATTGTGGACAACAACCTTTAAATAAGCTTATAACAACTGAGGAAATCCCCAAGGAGAACACGACATCCCTAGGAAGACAAGGAAACATCAATAAGGTGGTGGAAGCCATAGGAAGTCTTCACCGGAAAAATGGAAGCCCAAGATAGCTTGAAAACCCTTAACGTCACCTCTAGACAAAGCATCAAATCCTAGGATAGTCACAGGAAAACACACATGAAATGCCACCATAAGAAATCAGAGCTGAAATATATCTTTTTGGATGATATCATAATGAAGAATTAGACTTATATTTATAGCCTCTTAGTGGCTTCTAGAAGGATCCCCTCAGTAATTCTTCATTGACTTAGGGTTCCTAACAATTAGGTTAAGACATCCTTAAATAATGAAAGTTACCCATTATAACATTATAACTTAATATTATATCTTTATGAGTGGGTAACAAGGACAAGTCAAAAGGTAGGGTGACATGCTCTAGGGGGAGCGCTAGAAGATAGGACCAATAAGGAGAGGCCAACATAAGACAAGGCTAACACAAGGTGAACCACCATAAATCAAGGATGGGTAGACACCCCTCAAACCACAAAGACAAAGGTTTAACCACAAGGTGGGAAGACAACCCTTTACCCACAAGACCAAGAACAACAAGATCAGAAGACAACCCTTTTACCAACAAGACGAAGGGTATAAAAGCAAGGTGGGAAAACAACTTATTTGTCTCTCTCTCAAATGTACAAGTGTTCCATACACTAACTGAAAGTTCATCATCACTATATAAGGAGGGTACACACCGGATGAGGTGATCTTGTGGTCCTCTTGACTGCTCCTTAGGTCAAGTGCTAGTGAATTCATCAAGGGGCGGCCAGTCCCTTGATGAAATAATCTAGCTCAACCATCTCAAAGACCTAGGAGAGGAGGGCATCATACATCATCATCTTGGTTAACTGACCAAGATCCACCTAGTTAACTGATCGGGTATGTACCTACACGAAATGCTTGGTCCTAGACCAAGAATCTACCTAGTCCCAAGCCAAGATGTCTCTGTCTCATCCTGCAGAATATGCTTAGTCCTTGTGACCAAGAAACTATCTAGTCCCAGACCAAAATACCCTAGAGACAAATAGGGGCCCTAGCCACATGCTAAGGAGTTTTCCATGGCATCAACCTGCTTGGTCCTAGACCAAGAACCCAAGTAGACTGTTGGGGGGGCTAGGGTACCTTCTAGGGACTTACTCTGCATGGTTAACTGACTAGGAACCCAAGTTAATTGACTAGGGTGCCATCCTCCTAGAGAATGGCTCTTGTAGTTGCATTAACTTTAACACTATACACTTTCTTAATGAACCATAGGGAAATCTCCTAGTGTAAATTTCTAGAAAGCTCACCATTATTATTTCCCTTGTGTAAATTCTTAGAAAGCTCGTTGTTATTTTGGCAATGTTGAAATACATTCACCAATGTGAATGGCATTAATCTTTCAAGAGAGTGACCTCTTCTATAGCATAGCTTCAACTTTGCTCATGTAGTCTTATTTTTTTGGAAAATTGTGTGCTTGTTGAATGGGAATTGACTACTTTAAGGGTTCTACAACTTCATTCGAGATGGTTTCCATGATATCAAAGACCTCATTTTATGTATGTCACATAATGGACCAATTCATTTTGTACCTCCTCTACCCACAATGGAAGGGAGGCTACTTGTTTAAACACATTTATAGCATAACTCTAGCATGGGAAAGCTTTAATCAAAATGGCTTCAATAGTCCATCAAAATTTGTTGAGGTGGGTCTTCCAAAGAGAGAGCTATGCACATAACTTGTCCAATTCCTCTTGAAACCAATTAACTTTCCCTAGATACACTTCAAGTTTCCCATTGTTGCTAGTTGCTGAGGATTCAGTTCCACGAGACCCTCAAAATAATGGACAACAAAAATTGGACAAGAGATCTTCCCATCTTCGAGGAAAGCGAAGAACTAGAAGTAAACAAGATGTTTCATCTTTACAAATCTATGTAGAACATACCCAACACATGGGCTATCAACCATTGGTTTTGTACTAGGGTGGTTGAATTTTGACCTAATTATGAGAAACATCATGTGCCAAGGACTAAGGGACAAGGGTGCAACATGAGCTATTGATAGAAAGGAAAATTAAGCTAGGTGTCCCCTCCCATGCATATATTCCCACAATATCGCCTTTGGTTATTGGAGAAAGGAGAGATATGAGTCATGTTTTCATATGGTGGAGGAATTAATGAAATTGTGTGTGGCATTGGCCCTCCCTAGCTAATGCTTCTTGATTGCTTTTGTTGTCAGTGTGTGTATTGGGTCTCTTCAAGACATGGAAGTATGAGATGTTAGCAAAAGAAGTATGAAATGTTAGAAAAAGAAGAGTAGAATAAGGGGCCTTGAGAAAGAATGTGTGGTACGTGAGGGCAGTAATGTATTCTATTTTAATATAACAAACAAGAGTAAGCCTTCAAATCAGAGTGCACCTCAATTGAGCAAACTCTCACATCCCTTTCTTTGCATGGAAGAGCTCTTAAGCCTAAATTGAAAACTTAACTTGTCAAAGAGTTGATCCCTAAAACAAAAAATAGAAAACACAGAACCATTGAACACATCTTCACAACAAAAATTCCACAGAAAGAACATGGTAACAACTCTTTAAGACAATGCCAGCCATCTACAAAATGAAGTAGACCATTGGAATCAACATCCCCTAAATGGTATACTAGTTTCTTTGTACACTATAATCTTTCCAAGACACCCTGAATAGAGATTGGGGTCTTTCATATGCAAAAGAGAAATTGGGTAAATTGCCTTAGGACTTTCACCCTTCAAATTTTCCTTTAAGTTGAAAGTACTTGCTTGGTTTCTAACCTCCCAGTGCTTACCTCTAAGAAGGAATTGTCTCAATTAGAATTATAGATGCCAATTTGTGAAAAGCTTGAGACTATTGACACATCTTTTGAAATTACGAGTATGCCCAAGAGTGTTGGAATGATGCTTAGGACACCTGCATCATCTTTTCTTTAGTGAGATATTGTAGACTCTATTTTAATTGAATAGTGGACTCTGTTTTTCCATATATATGATGTCATTTAAAAACATATGCTAAACAAAGAGTTAGCAATGCCAACCAGTGTTTCTATTTTATTTCCCATGATAAAACCATTGTTTGGCAATGTCAAACAGTGTTTCTTTTTTATTTCCTGTGTTACCGGTTCCACCACCCCACTATGTAAGATCCGCGGATCCGATACGTATCCGGATCGGATCCGCCTCAGATCCACCATGGAAACATATCCCCTGCAGAAGGAAACGTATCCTGGTCCCATGAAACGGATCCTGTGAAAAATTAAAAAAAAATCATGAAATTTTCAAACGGACCCTGTGAAAAATCAAACAATTCCTGAAATTTTCAAATGGATCCTGCAACTTCCAATGCTTCTATGACCCATTGATCCCCCCAAAAAATGATTTTTTAATGAAAAACTCAAAAACCCTAAACACCTAATAGCTAAAAGCATAAACCCCCTTACTGCTCAAGGTCTGATCTATCCTTATGTCAAGATATGCTCTTGAACTCTAATATATCAATATCAAGGTCTGCTCTCAACATTTTTATTCAATATATTTTTATTGTCAAGGTCTGCTATCAAAGTATGATCCATCTTTATGTACTATGTTGTTGCTCACTTCACCTACATTGTTTTGTAGTCTTGCCATAGCATTCAAGAAAACCACTTTATTCCTTGCTGATAGGGACATGTGGATGTGGCTCACAAAAACACTAGTATGACTTGCTTCAAATTCATGTTGAAATGGTTTTTAAAATTATCAATATCACAGTTTATCAAATTATCAGTTATGGTACATGAACTCTCTCTTTTGGCAATAACTTATAGTTTTAGTCTTGTGTTTCCTAAATAGTTTTGTTTCTTCATTCTATTTTTCTATTTATTATAAAAACATTTGTATATTTGTTTGTACTTGTCATTTCCCTGCCATATCCGAATCCTGGGTTTTATCCTGATCCAGATCCTGGTAACTTAGTTTATTTCCCATGATAAAACGTCATAATGGCATTCTTATGTCAATTGCAAGCAACCAGACAGACAATGTAATAATGTCAAACGACATCTTGTTTTATCGAACTACCTATCATTAAGTGGCACATGTTCATCAGTTTTAAAGTGGTTCCAGTTGCTTATTGAAACACCTGCATCGCACTTGGATATATTTTCATTGGTTGCTGATCAAATTTCTCCCATTTTTCAACCTCAAATAACGAAGAAAATCACTGTGATTTAACCACGAAGATGGAACAACGCTTCCAAAAAGATTATTTTTTTAGCATTTTTCATGTGTAACTTACTGCTCCCAATAGCTGCTACTTGTGTGTGCTCGAACTGGATTTCCATGGTCTCATCTCTGTCCATGGCTTCTCTTGAGTTGTGCTTTCTGGTTTGCTCCAATGTTAATCTTCAGCATATCGCTTACTTTGAATTTCTTGTAATTTTCTGATGAAAACACAGAATAATTGGTCCTTAAGCTTAGTGGATTCTAAGGTAACATAATACTACCTTCTCTCAGATATTGCAAACTAAGCACTCAATCAAAAAGAGGTAAAATTCCCTTGCACATTTTTCTCCCTCTATAATTTATTACATAAACTACTATTTTTCATGTTGACTCTAACGGTAAAACTAGTCCATCAGCATATATGTTCTCAAACTCAACGCTATATCAGACAATCATATTTTTTCCCAGATGGAAACACGCTATTTTGTGCAAAGATTTCTAGCTCCAAATTTAACGCACCACTCCTATCACGAAGTGATGAGGCAGAGTTTTGGGATTATTTCAAATGTAGTAAATAATCTTATGATGTATAGAACACCTAAGTCCTCATTTAAAAACCTAGCAGGTGGCAATCGAGATTATACTTGTCATCCTAAATATGCTACAAACTTCCAGTATCATCGTTCCCTTCAGTTTCACAGACTACATGTTCGTCAATCTTTGCTTGTGTAAAAGAACAAACGCCATTCATGATTCAGGTGTAGATTACTTGTAGTCTCCTTTTCCTCATACATGTCGTACTCTTGAGTTTTTCCCCTGTAGGTGAGGATTCTAGCGAGAAGTTTTAACTGATGTATGGAACTGTGCATGCCAGATGCTAACCTACTCCGTTAACTGCTCTTGCATTAAAGTGAGTATAACTCGATCGCCTGTATGTCGTTGCAATATGGGAAGTTCATAAAGCTAGGCCTTTCAGTTCTTTTTAAAAGTGTTGTTTACAAGTAGTGTCAGAGCGTAACGTATGGGTAATACTTTGCATGAGAAAATCTGAATTTGAACCAGCGAATGGTGACAGGAACAACAGCCTACCACTGCCCAGTCAAAATAGCTCCTCTCGATTAAAACCCATATTGGTTTCACTCCAAAAAATTGAATACATTACCATTATCATTATCATGAATAATTTAATAGATGTTGGTAGATGCACAATTTCTATCTTAGAATAAGGATAAAATGAGTATAACAATATGAAACTTTCAACAGACCAACCACAAACCATATACATCCTGCAGTAAGAAATACAATTTAAATATTTGCTAAGTAAAGGTATGCCTTCAGCATAGGGGACTTTCTTTTTAACTGAGAGGCATTATATATAGTAATACATTCCATTCATCTCTCTCTTGAAGATAGTTTTGATTTTTATTTGGAACTTTAAAAAGGAAACAGATAAACAATATTGTATAGAGGGATTTCTTTGACACCAAGACGTCTTGGCTTTCTTTATTTCATTATAGGAAAAAAAATGGGTGTACATGAAGCTCACCAGTAAATCACAATTTTGCAACATGGAAAATTGTAGAGCTGGTTTGATCTCTAGACTTCTTCAAATTGCATTCACTGGTGATTTTTGAAACTACCTAAAGGCTAATATACATATATATGCAAAGAAGAATCTTTGCAGATTCCATTCCAAAAAATGGAACTACATTATTGATCAGCTGCAAGCCGTGGAGCAGGCATTTTTTTCTGCTATATAAATATACAGCTTTATAGAAGAAAGAATGCATAGTGGATACACTGTCATCACATTTGTGACAAAATATTGCTGATTTTCCGCAACTCAACAAGCGCGGTCAATGCTGTGACCTGCCCCTTCTCTGCAAGAAAGTTCCTTGATAAATGATCCAATTTTTCTGTTAAAGACAACTGAGTTTGATCTTTGTTCTTCATTGTACATTCTTGCGAAAATGCCGATTCAATGACCTGACAGATAGAATCAAGAGACCCAACTTACTAATGAAACATGGAATAGTCTTTATATTAAAAGAGGAGCATCTATGAATATAAATTCAGATCAAACCCTCCATAGTAAAGAAGCATCAATTACAAAGTCTATGAACTTACCTGAATACTCTCAAGCATAGACTGTCCCAAAATTCGCAAATTGGCTGATCCATTATTGTCTTTAGAGAATGTAGAAGGGACCGATTTGTTGACCAAGGGCTCCAAAATACTACCATTTTCCACATTGGACCCATGAACATCTGAATTACATGATTCCTGATTCCCATCGATTCCAGAAACGAGTGGCAAAGAAGAAGCTACTATACCTGCTTCTTCTTGACAGACACTTTTTGATTCAGATAATCCCCTCTTGTCATCAGAACATATGCTATTCTCTTCTTCAGTTTGAACATCTGATTTGTTAGCCAATGGATCCAAAATATTACTCTTTTCCACATTGGCCCCATGAACATCTGAATTACAAGAGACCTGATCTCCATCAATGCCAGGAACCAGTGGCAAAGAGGAAGCTGCTATACCTGCTTTTCCTTGACGGGCACTTCTTGATTCAGATAATCTCCTCCTGTCATCAGAACATATGCTATTCTCTTCTTCAGTTTTAGAAAGTTCATCACTACTTTTTTCAGTTGTGGTATTTCGGCCAAAACCCCAAATCCACCTGAACTTCCCAAACTGACCTGCTGATGAAGACTTATGTTTCCCTTTAACTTCTGAAATCCCCACTGTATCACTCGGCATCACCTTTTTCCGTGACATCTTTGAGTTACATGCAGTGGAAACCTCACTACTTCCACTACTTTTACCTCCGGTATTTGTTGGCAATTCTTCTCTAACTGCCATGTTTGCACCTTCCAATCTGTCCTCATGAGCAGAAATGCTACCAACTCCTGAATTGTTTGTCAGCAATGCATAAGAATCTGGAGCTAATGAGTCTGTCCCCTGCTTATTTTCCTTATCACATGACAATTTGCTTAAACTCTCACTTATTTGGTCAGAAATGATGTCAAGATCGGGGTTTTTGACAGCATCACTACATGTGACAATATCCATTCCTTGTTCATTAGACACTATACTTTTAATAGTGTCTTTTTCACCTATGTTAACAACTAAATGCGTTCCATTTTGATAAACATTATCATTTCCATCAAAATTATCTTTACCTGTTGTGTCTTCAGTACTTTGCTTTGGTGCTTCATTTTTATCACTGGCAAGAGGCGTATCATTTCCCTCAAGCAAGGAGAACTTGCTGACTTTTGACTCAACCCATGACTCAACTCTCTCAGGTTTATCATCTAGCAATTTACGTCTAGCTGAATTTCCAGATGAAATTCCACTTGTATGTGTAGGAACCGTATTATTCAAGACAGAATCAGGCTGGGTGATGGAAGAATGCAAACCGTTTTCATTTCCTGTTTCATGTGTCTCTAAACTATTAACTGAGTTTGAAATAGCATGTTCCTGAATGGGTAAACCTTTAAAGCTTCTTCCTTCAATGTCTTGACCAAAGGAGTCTTGGGGCACCACCTTTTGCAACATAGAATTCCTCCATTTTTGTTCCCAGTAGCTCTCTGGAACTGGAACTCTCAATCTATTAGGTGAACACGGACTTGACCTTTGGTGCTGCAAGACCGCAGTTCTATGACTAAATGCAGGTAACTGGGATGAGAGAGAATTACTTGCACTTCTGGCAAGCTTCCCTGTCCTGGCATTATCAAAATGTTGCTCTATTTCCGCCATGGAAGGTGGGGTGCTGCCATTTATATCCATAGCAAGACCATGAAGTAAATTTGCCTTTTCAATTAGCTTCTTCACATCTGTATTCTGGGGAAAATTAAGTAACTTTTGGAGGCAAGTTGTAGCATTTGTTGTGGCAAGCAATGAGGATCTTAGGTGCAAAAGCATTGAAACTGCCATGGCTAAAATAAATGCACTACGAGGAGAGTGGGCAATATTATTTCCTAGGACATTATCGCCACTGGATGGTAGAATACTGTTAGATGCTGCAAATATTGCATCCCAGACAAGTAACAGATCCTCAAGAACAAACTCTCGACCAAACAGCACCCGCAACCAACGCAACGCAAAATATTGAGGCTCAACACCAAGCTCGACAAGATGACTGTACAGGGAGAAGTCAGCTACAGCAAGTAAATTATATAAATCACTTGAGGCTTCAATAACAGGAGGCAACCCAGCTAGAGAACCAACTGCAGGGGAGTTGACGAAATAGTCTGCCATAGAAACTGCTCCACCTTGTCCACTTAACAATGCATCAAACATGCAGTATGCGTCATGTTCCATAAATCTTGCAGATAAGAGAGCCCCAAGCTCGCCCTCAGCCCCATAAGCATCACTTCCCAAAAAGATAGACATGACATCTGCGTCAAGTTCATCACTGCCCCTAATTTTACCCAGATTTGCTTCACAAGAAGGGTTTTCAACACTAGAAACACTGCTAATTGATTTAACCTCATCTTCCACCTTCATCACATTTTTACTAAAAATTGATGTTTTTTTTAGATTCTCTCTTGGACTTAAATTGCTTTCTTGAAATGTGAGATCTTCAAACCTATCATTAAAAAGGTCTCCATATAGATGCTTCATCTGGGAGAGATGCATGACATCAACATTAAGGACATAGACAAGAGGTGCAAGCAGCTCATGCATTCCTGGAAGCAAAAAACACTGCAATGTTGTTAAGCTGTTAAATCTGATGACCTTCAGAAGTAACTTAATTCCTGTATGCCAAGATGAAGCAGGCACAATTTTATAAAGAATGGTATAAGCTCTAAACATATTTTTGGTCCTCTTAATGGCATCTTACCTTGCCGATAGCTATGCTCTGGATGACTCAATGACCTTAACAGCAATATGCGTCTCAACATAGCCTGGCATGCTGGGGTTTGAAAATAGCTTCCATGCTCAGGATATAAACGGGTTAAATCATTTTCTATGGCCCTTTCGAGTTCGGCAGTTCGGAAGAAACGGCCCCATAAACTCTCTGCAGTAAAGTGGTGTAATATTAGCTATAGAATAAATCAGTTTAACTTTCACGTCCCTTTAATATCATGTCTCAACCCACCTGGATTTTGAGATAGAGGGTTGTCCATACTTAAATCAGATCCCTTCTGGCTTTCTTCCATAATGTGTGGGTCAACAAGTAGGCGCCTTCTCAATTCAGCATATCTGCAATGGGATGTTCTTAAGTTATGCCAAGCAGAAAACGATGGCTTGTAGATATTGTTTTCTTTGGTATAATTAATAAAAGGGCTTGTAAAGTTAATAGTGATATCAAGCACAAAAGAAATTGCTGAACCGCACAAACAACCACCTCATGTAAAAGCACTTGACAATAAAACAATAATTGTCGTCCACAGATATAGCATAGTAATAGCAGAAAGAAACGATAGCAAGAAGAGGAAAAGATATAATGAATCATGATCTATCAAAAATATCCTTAAAAGGCACAAATAACAAAGCATGAATTATTCAAAGACAGAAACAATGATATTGCTAGTTTCCTGAATTTGGGTAAGTAAACAAACTTCTCAGTGCTTAAAAGAACCAGGGTTAAGATGGATGTATGTTAGATTTTTTTTTGTCCTTTCTTTCTTTATGTTTAGCATTTGATGGACATCAATTTTTTTCCCATTTTATTTATTAGTGCGACAGACATACACATGTTAGTAGTTACACATCTAAATTTCTAATCCAACTGTGCTGTAAGAGCACCTCGCTTCCCTTGGTGCAATGATTTTCTATGGATCACGGCTCAATTATATGTGAAGAATAAACATAATAATATACGTTTCAGTCTTTTATCCTCTTCAAATTGCAGCTACTAAAGGGAATCAAACTAGAAACTGTACATGTTTATGATCATCCTTTAATTGTCAAGACAACAGTTACTTTTGCTCTCAGCTGGTCTTAAGTATCTTCTTGATCATATTTATCCTGGATTAATAAAATTTCTCCCATTCAGAATGCCAATAGAACAGCTAAAGAACAAAAATCATCAACAATTGAATTTGACAAATATAAGATGCACAAACAAGTGTTGTCTTTGATACACATGATTACGAATTACTATACTTTACTAGAAATTTACCAATTCCTTGAAAGAGTCATATCAGATGCTTTTGGTACCCTCCCCAACTCTGCCTTGGGAGTATCTGATTCCATTGGTTTATAATATATATGTTTCTTCATGGAAAACTGGCAGTGAAATCTATTACTATGTTGAAAATACTCTAACAATCTCAATTGAAGAGATTCCCCGCCAGAGCAAAATTAAATGGCTTTAGTTCCCTTCTGTGCTCCACCTTTCCTGTTAGCAGAGACTCAGAGAGCCAGTTGTTAATGGAATGGACTTAAGATGGAAGGGAAAGGGGCAGAGAATATGGGAACGGAAGGAGATCAAGAAAAAATGCAAGCATGGAAAAGAATGAAAGAGGTTTTCTTTGACTAGAGTTTAGCTCCTTGGCAAAAGGCAGAGTATATAGGAAAGGCCAGAGATCAAGAAACTATGAAGCATAGTAAAGAGTGAACGAGGTTTTCTTGTCCAGAGATTAGCTCCTTGGCAACATCAACTTGAAAGTACCCAGAGGTGAATGATCTGTAAAAACAATGTATACACAACAGTCTACAGTTGTAGTATCATAAACAACTGCCTATGCTGGTTTTCTGCTTCTAACCTTCAACAAAGGCTTGCATTTTCAGGGGCATCTTCTCCATTGTCCATAATTTTCTAATGCTATATGATCCAATGGTTGCATGAAGTTGAACTTGACTAATTTGAAAATTGGGAATAAGCTTTCAAATCCCTTAACTGGAAATAGATGAAAAATGAGATTACTTTTACGTAGATAACTTACAGTATCTCAGACAGATAGTATTTCTGTAAGCAATTGGCATGCAAAACATCCTTTGATGGGCAATTTGACCATCAAAATCCAGTCATGTCCATCTTAAATTTTGCATTTTCTTTCCTTCCTCCACCTCTATAATCATCCACTCAGAGCATGAGAGTCTGTTAGTCCATTGTACAAAGCATTTAACAAAGTTAGTCTTGGATCTAGGATCTCTGCTATTACTATTAGATTCCCTCATTCAGGGAACTATTCTGTTAAAAGTGGTTGCTGCAGCAAATGATTCGTCTAAACTATCTTGTCTATATTGCTAATAAGCTGGGCATTCCAGGACTATGTACTCTGTGCTTTCAACCACGATTGAATTGTGAAAGTTGCACATCATTCTTCGCATGGGGTTGCAGTTGTGAATCCATGAACCAATCTTGCAATGAAGGTTGTGTGAGCTAGTTCTCATTTTAGTCACGTCTATCCCTTCTCAGGGTAAAGGCCTCGTTGAGATTTTGGAGCACTACTTTGGATGTGAGAATCCTTGGACAAGAATAATCCTATCTGTTCAATCACCAAAGGCTCGCACCCTGCCATGCGTGTCCTACAAGCGTTAATAAGAATGTGTATGAAAGGAGTTTTCCAGGCATAGAATCAATGACAGACAGCACGTCTGCAGAATAAAACACTTAATTTTTCTCTGCATAAGGCAATTAAGGTAGCCGATTTGCCATGGAATCCGCAACAATTAGACGGCTGCTCAATGCCCAATTGCCAACAGGTGGTCACGATTTCAAATCCCATGAAACCATTTTCTTGCCCTAAATCAAAAAATCAATGGCAAACTTGGGCACCTCTATCATCTAAACGACCACAATCTCAAACACCCAAAATAAACCATGAACCAGAGGACAAAAAATACAACTATCTAATCTTGTTTACCCTATATCAAGTCGAAATTCAAGGGCAAAATCACTTACTTGCGCCGACCGTTCGCTGCGGCCCTTCTGAGTTCATCAATAGACACAGTCTCTGGGAAAACTTGAAGCTTGATCCTCCATTGAACACCACGTAAACTTGCAACCCCACCCTCGGAACCTCCAATAGAGGATTCCACACTAGATTCTCTATCAGAAGAAGACCTGGAACTTCTAGGTGAGAACCCATCTCCTTCATTTGCCTGAACCAAAATCCTGGCCATCTCTTTAATATCACACGGGATTCTATTGTGGGTATTTCATCAAGAAATCACAATGCCCAATTCATAGCTTACTTCATCAACATTCAAAAAGAAATCATTCGCCATTCCCCATAAAATGAAAGAACCAGAAAAAACGAAGGGCAGAAAGGAATGAACACCGATAAAATCACAAGATCCAAACAATACTCTGCTGAATTTAGCTTCAAACGAATTAAATCCAATTACAGAAGCCAGAAATAGAAAAGGTATTGTGCTGAGAATAATCGCAAAGCATCTAGAAATCCAAATTCCAGAAGCCCAATCAAATCCAAATACCTGCAAGCCCAATGACAGGATTTCAGAAAAGTATGGTCAAAAGCGGATATGTAATAAAACAAGGGAATCTAGAATCGGATAGAACCAAGCGCTATAGCAGTCATCGCAGCCGACCATTAAGTTTTTTATGTGAAGTCGTCAACCTCTATGGAACCCCTTCCATCGCTGACCATTCCCACACAACCAAAGACAAGATTGGAAGAAAACAGAAAGTGGTCTTTAACACACTAAACTTTTCTCTACTCAAAGCTTTCCTCTGCCCACACGTTATTCTTACAAATGAAATCGTGATCTTTCCCTGTGTGGCTCTAGTTTGTCCTATCCACAAATAATTGTGACCCTTGGGAAGGGCTTGTTTTGTTTTTCTTGCCATCGTCAAGGGAATGCATATTTATCCAGAGATGCCCTGCCCACTAGCAAGTTATCAGAACAGTAGAATTCCTTGCTCAGGTATTTGGGTGTTACAAATCATGATCCATGAGCATTAACAACAATAACACGGAGTAAAAACAATCTAATCAGATCAATCATAGGGCGATTCCACTGCTAGTTTATCCTCAAGCACATCCCGTCTCTTTGCTTTTGGTTTACGTTTGAGTTTGTCTCATGTCATCCGGAAAACCAATATAAAATGCACACATGCATGCGTTGCGTGTGTAAATATGATAGATACTTGAGGGCCCCGTATGCATCAACCAGCTTCCCTACCTACCATTCACAGATCTCTGAGTATATGGTTGGAATTCATGCATGGTATAACAACGATTTCTGCATGCCCACAAATAAAAAGAGTAGTAGTTGGGTTTAGACCATTTTTTAAGGTGGGCAAACTTGTACTGATTTGTTCTTGTGGATTTACAAGTTTGTTTTTTCTTCAATTTGTGTGATCTGCGTTTCAACAAATTTGTCACTAGCGTTACCATGACACGCCCTTTGAAGAAAGACAGCAAATCGATCTGTTGGCCGTATGCTTTGGTTCAATAAAGAACCCTAAGATTCGCAAACAGTTCTACAGTGTTTGCATGATTGCTTAGTGGAGTCTCTATGTTTTTCCGGTGGTAAGTATTGTTACATTCCAACTGCAAGTCATTGTGTTGCACTATTTTGCATGCTTGGGTAAAATGAAAATCACATTGACGATCCAGTAAAATCACATGGGGCCTACAAATATATTATATTTATTATAGTACTTGGTCCAAATATTGAACTGGCAAAAAAAATGAGCCCAATTCCTTTTGAGTACAGTATAGTTTTATCTTAGTACGGGAATAAAGCTTTAATGATGTGAGTATTTTAATATGGTGATTTGGTTAAGTATTTATATCAATAAATATAAATACTTTAAAAAATATATATATATATTTGAAGATGGCAAAACCTATAGAACTAGTAGTGAGGAGAGAGCTATATAGGGTTGCTATGGACAAATGGAACTGACTTGTATTGTTCAAGGAAAATCACGTCACTTTAAGCTTATGGTGGTCCATAAGAAGGCATACTGCCAATCTTGCCAAATACAATCATTTATGTCTTACTTTAGGACCAATTTATATTTTGTAATAATAATAATAATATATTTTTAAGATAAGTTGTGTATGAAACACCCTTGTTTGTGGGACAAATTTTATTTTAATTTCTTATTTATATTTTGTAAATATCTATGTATATATATTAATAATATAAGTATTTTATTAAACATTAATATAATTAAATATCCGTTGAATTTTATCAAATTCAAGACTTAAACTCGTGACCTCTCCCATCAGTGGGAGAGTGTTGGTTGCGTGAAAGCGATTTTTTACCCAACCGTAGGCGCTCTGTCCAGCATACACTCTTTCTGTTGAGAGGTCACCTCCAAGCTGGGCTATGAAGCCACCAAGGTAAAGGAAACACTTACAGGCTTCTCTGACTCAGCCCACAACCCGCTCTACTCTCTATGTTTACCCAAAACTCATACGAAGTTCTACAAAGATCTCACTCAACCATCACAACCATGGCACTCCTTCCAACTACCCCACACAACACAAGGAAGGCATTCCCATTAACTAATCCACAGTTCCTTAGGGAATCCAACCCTTACAGTGCTTAACAATGTGTGCAGTAAGATTCCAATCTATTATATGTTGTTAGAGAACCTCCTGTAGCATAAATTATGGCTTTTCAAGGATCTAGAAGTAGCAGAACTCAATGGGTAAGGGTTCTTAGCTTGCCCAACCTCTATGCTCACCTACAACCATCTCTCTCCCTTCAAAATTGTAGCTATGTCTTTAAATTTGAATTTCAAGGTTAAATACGGTCTTGTAATGGACATGATCAACAATAGGAAAACTCTACGTAGTGTATAAATATGCATTAGAGAATGATCAAAAGAGTGTTGACTCCAAGGGATATGACTTTATGGTGAAAATACAATTGACATAGCTTCTTACTATAGAAGAAATGACTCATGGTAGCCAACATAATTGTCACATTATCACCAACCTCATATATGCATTCAATGATTGGGTTTAATAGTTAAGAGAAGGTACTTGGCTCATTTAAAGCTCTTGGTAGAATTTTGGATGAGTTATAAGGTTTACACTTGGCAACATAAGACTCAATTTCCCATATGCCCCCTTTCCTCTTCCCCTTTGGTGGAATCATAGCCTCTCTAGTGCTCTTTACACAACCATCTTGGACCATTTTAGTATTTTCGAACATAATATTTACTTACATTTCAAATTGGCATTATAAGCCAACCATACATTCCAAATAAAAATATATACATCATATATGCCTAACCATTTACTAGTTGGGACTTGGCCTTGAGTTCTGCACTAGGAATCCATACTAACATATTTACAGCATTTACATCATTTACATAATTTTGATTAAATACATTCCAAGTTAAAATTGGGGGCATTACAATCCCACCCCTTGGAATAACATTGTCCTCGATGTTTGCTTAAAATCAGAAGAAGAAAAAAATAGTAATGCCTCTTTCATGGCATCCTCCAACTCCCACTTAGACTCATCAGGACCGAGTTGCTTCATTGCACAATTACCTGTCCGATGTCTCAGTTCCGAAGCAATGTTATATTCTTGTCTATGATGCACAGTGTCTCAGTTTGGAAATATCCCTCAGGTTCCACCTTAATCACATCCCAATCAATCACATGGTTAGAATCATGTACATAATTCTTAGGCAAAGAAACATGAAAAACATTAAGAGCTCTAGTGTTAGCATGCAATACAATTCTATATACAACTGGTCCTATCCTTTCAAGTCATTCAAATGGACCACAATATCTTAGTGATAGCTTGGCACAAATCCCAAGCTTCAAGGAACTCTTCGTTGGTCTCACTCTGAGGTAGACATGATCCCCAACATGAAACTCCATATGCATTATGTCTTATCAACATAGTTTTTCTGTCTATCTTGGGTTTCCTTTAAATTATGCCTAAATATCTTGTCATTGGAAAATCCACGATTATACATTTTCGCTCCAAGAATATTTCAAACATCTAGTTTCTTCGACTCTCAGCTCTCAGAGTTTTGGAGGATTCGAATTTCTTCTATTGGTGAGTTTCTTGATGTGGATCTAGAGTATTCCCTCGTCGATTCGGTCGAGGATCGTGCTCCTTTTGCATCTCTCTGGAGTCATTCTTCAAGAAACTTGAATCTGAGTCAATTTGCCCTGAGTTGGTGGACCTGCTTTTCTTGTTGTTGTGCCTGATGACATTTCTCCAAGATGAGTCGTCCTCATTCCATTTTGTGTTGAAGGCTCTCGTTGTTGCTCTCCTTTAGCTTCACGTTGGATGTATTGGAGTTTGGGGCTGTAGAGGGCCTGTCTTATTGTTTTTGAATCAAGAACGCTTATTCCCTAGTTTGTTTTTCTTACTTTGTTGGTTCAGACCGTGTCTACTCTCCCAGCATTTGTGTTATTTTTTAGACTCTGTCTGTTGCTCAGTCTTCTTTGACAGAGGGTCATTTAGATTGGTCGAGCTCTTTATGGCCTCTGAAGGGGGTCCCCCCCTCCTCTTCCTCCTGATATTGATGCATTCAAATGCCTCATTGCTTCGTGTGGGAAGAGAAAGGGGAGTCCAATGGTGCAGACCTTTGTGAATAAAACAAATATCCCTTATGTTGATCTTTCGGTAGAACGTCCTTGTCGGACTGCCTTGAACCTAGCAGAGCGTGGGCTCATTGGGAAATTTACAGGGATGTGGCCATCTCCGAAGGCTATAGAAGGTTGGGTTCAACAAAATTGGAGACCCTTGGACTTTGAAGGAATTCGTAATCATCTGGTTGGAAGAGGCTATTACATTTTTGTGTTTGATTCAGCAGATGATCGAGACCTTATTTTCTGAAATGGTCCTTATTTTATGGGTCCTCGGGGGCTCTACCCAAATAAGTGGACTCCAGATTGTGACCCTACTCAAGATGTATCTGCAGTTGTTCATGTCTAGGTTAGGCTCCCTCACCTTCCCCTTCACTGCTGGAATTCGGAATCATTGGAAACCATTGGGAATAAGCTCGGAAAATACATCAATAGGGAAGAAAGGAAAGACCAATATTCATGTGCTCAAATTTGTGTTGAAGTCGATTTGGAGATTGGGATGCCTGAGGCAATCAAGCTCAATGTCACTGAATGGTCTCATATTTAGGATCTTGATTATGAACAACTCCCTTTCAAGTTTCGTAATTGCCATGGATATGGCCATTTTTCTTGCAATTGTAAGAAAAAAACTGAAGAAGACCTTGAAAAAGAGAAGTCAAATCAATGGACTCAAGTTCAGAAAGCAGGCACATCTAAACAGGTGAAAGTTAAAGGGGGGAATGTTGGAAATGGAGTCATTCCTACAGTGAATAAATCTTCAAACTCCTAGGTAGAGGGGAATGCCACTGTTTCAAATCCCTTTTTGATATTAAGTTTCGCTGACGATCAAGACTCTCCTATTCTAGAAGAAGGTGAGGTGCAGCAATCTGAAGTTCATAAAGAAGAGGGTGAAGTAAATCGAGGGCCACAGGAATCTGAACCAGTGTACTTAGAATATCCTAGTGTAGATGCTATCATGCAAGATCTATCTCCCATTCGAACTACAACTTCTCCCTCTTATGCATATGCTCTAAAGAAGAAATGGTTGAGACTTATGGTTCCTCGGACGAAGATGAGCAATTCACAAAAAAGGCAGGAAGGGAGACTCGAAAGGAGATTAGAGAAGAATAAGTTGAGAGGCTAAAGATGTAGGGCATCCAGGCTACCATTGAATTTTCATTTGGAAGAATCCAACGGAACAGGCCCCCAAAGGCAGGAACAAATCCCTTTTCCTCAGGTAAATAATGCAAATCGTATCTTGGAACTACAAGGGATTGGGGAATCCTTTGAAGTCAAAAATAGTTAAAGACCTACTTAAAATGGAACCTTTTGACATTCTCTTGCTCCAAGAATCAAATATTGAAGAGGAAGCTCTTTTATCTATCATCGGGTCAAAATGGAAAAAGAATGCAAGCATGGATGTAAGTGCTCGGGGCACATCTGGGGGCCTAGCAACTTTATGGTCAGAGGATAAATTTCTCCTAAAAACCTTGTATGCAACCCAACACTGGATTTACACTGAATTACAACAATTATCTAGTAAGATATCCATTTCTCTCTTCAATATATATGTCCTAGTTAATTTTCTTGAGAAAAAAGTATGTTGGAAAACTCTGACAGAATATATGGAAATCCATTCTCCCTCAAATATAATTGTGGCTTGCGATCTCAACATTATTCTCGGTCCTAAAGAGAAGCGTGGAGGAAATAGGGGCAAGGATCCACTTCACGAGGTCGTGGACTCCTTAATCCAATCCAAAGACCTTCTTGATCTCAAGCCCAAGAAAGGGAGATTCACCTGGACCAACAACAGAGTGGGGTTGGCTCGAATTTCTGCACGACTGGATAGGTTTCTTGTTCAAAGCTCGTTGTTGGATGACAATGTTATTATCTCTACAAAAATTTTGCCAAAGCTTACTTCTGATCACCATCCAATTTCTCTGTTGTTGGGAAAAGAGGAAAACCTTGGACCTATCCCTTTTCGGTTCAGTCCTCTATGAATTGAGAGGGAGGGATCTTGGGATATAGTAACCCATGTTTGGTCTCAGTTTGTTGAAGGCTCTCCCAGTTTTTTCTGGGAACAAAAACTTAAGCTCACCAAAATCGTTTTGAAAAGATGGATTAAAACTCCTCTCACTAATCGAACAAGATGTAGGGGAGTCTCAATCCAGGCCTTAGCTAAGCTTCAATTTAGCATGGAAAATAATGAAATTTCTAATTCATAGTTAGTTGCTGAGTAGGCCACGCAATCTACCTCTTTCATCTCCTTCAGATAGGAAGAAGAACATATGTGGATTAAATCCTATAGCCTCCGGTTGCATGTTGGGGATAAAAACTCTGCATTTTTTCATCGGCATCGCAGATCCAGGCTCTCTCGTAATCATATATCGGAAATCCACACAAGTGATGGTGATGTTATTAAAGGAAAAATGCAATTACAACAGGCTGCTAATATGCATTTCCAACAATTGTTCCACGAGGATGGTAACCCTGATGAAATTATGAACGTTGATTTTCTATCCAACATTCCTTCATTGGTCATCCATGAGGATAATGCTGGACTAGTGAATCCCTTCACTGAACAAGAAGTTGTAGATGTTATTTGGGCTATGGAGCTAGATAAAGCCCCCGGGCCGGACGAACTCTCTATCCATTTCTACAGATTTTGGTGAAACATTATTAAATTTGACCTCCTCTGGATGACCTCAACCTTTCTTAAAAAATCCAAAGTGGGAGGGAGCACTAATTCTACCTTCCTAGCCTTGATTCCAAAGGAAGTCAGCCCTGCATCTTTTGATAGATTTCGACCCATCTTGCTTTGTAATGCTTCTTATAAAATACTGGCCAAACTCTTAGCCAATAGATTGAAACCTCTGTTAGGAACTCTAATTTCTCCTCACCAGGGGGGGTTTGTTAAAGGAAGACATTTGATAGATAATGTGATCCAAGTTCAAGAAGCCCTCCATTCCAGCTATCAAAGGAAGGAGAAAGGCATGCTCATCAAGTTAGATATGAAAAACACATTTGATCATGTCAAGCTTTCCTTCCTCTATCAAGTTCTAAGCTCTTTTGGATTTAGTGCAGAACTTGTTCGTCTGATAAAAGCTTGCACTTATGGACCCTGGATAGTGCCTCTAGTTAAGGGTAGACCAACATATTTCTTCCAAGCTACAAGAGGTCTTCGTCAAGGGTGCCCCTTGTCTAATTTCCTTTATATTTTGATGGCAGAATCTTTAAGTAGAAAAATTTCAGCTGAATTGGTTATCAGTTATATCCTTGGTATTAAGATTGCAAGTGGTGTGGATCCTATTAACCATGCCCTTTTTGCTGATGATTCTCTCTTATTGGGAGGGGCATCCCTAATCATTGCTTGGGAATTCAATATAATTTTACAAAATTTCTGTTTAACTCCAGGAGCTTTGATCAACAAAAACAAGAGTGTTGTATATGGTTGGAATGTTGATCACCTATCTATTCTTAGAATAGCTCACTCTTTGGGATTTCCCATATTTGATAAGTGGGCTAAGATCAATTATTTGGGTCTTCCCTTAACCTTGGGTCCCAACCCTCCTTCATTGTGGTTGGAAGTGATTTGTAAACTTAAATAAAAAATTGTTTCCTGGGGTGGTCAATGGTTAACTAAGGCTAGTAAATTGATTTTGATTAAGGTTGTCCACTAAGCTCTCCCCATCTTTCAGTTTTCTCTGCTTCTTTCCCCCAAGTCCATTTTGGCTCAAATATCCAAACTTCTTCGAAATTTTCTTTGGGAGGGTGGAAAAGGTAATCAGAAGAAGATGCATCTAGTTAGTTGGGAAATTCTCAAAAGACCCACTTCGGAGGGCAGTTTGCAAATCCGAGACCCCGAAATGGCAAGTTTGGCATTGGGAGGAAAGCTTATTTGGCAGTTGTATGAAGATAAAAATCATCCTGTAAGTAAGTTTTTTGGAGGAAATATCATAAGAGAGGTTCTCTGAGAAGTATAAAAACTGCTAACACCCCTACAGGCACCGCAATCTGGAATCTATGCAAAAGAGGAATCGATAACATTCACCATCAGCTTTATAGAATTTCTGGTAGTGGGAAAAGGACATTTTTATGGGATGATAAGATCTCAGGAAACCCGCATCTTTCCTCAATCAATTCACTGAATGAGATCAAGACTTGGTTAACTAACAAAGGTTTTCTCAGGCTAGCAGATATTTGTATTTGGGACAGTGATGGGAATTGGGTTGGATGGACTCTTCCTGAGATCCCGGAACATCTTATTCACCAACATAATTTGTTGATTTTATCCTTATCTAGACTTGCTCCAGTTAACTGCTTCTATAAAGATGAATGGGGGTGGGGCCGTTCGGGAAAATACTCAGCACCTTAAGTTTTCTATGCACTTCAAACTTCTCTTGCTCCAATCTTAGCTCCAACGATCTGTAAATCTGCCTAGTCTTCTTTATGTCTTCCCAAGGTAAATTTTTTCACTTGGTTGCTTATGCATAGAAGGGTGTTGACAAGAGAAAACTTGATCAAGCGTGGGTACCATGGACTGTATCGATGTTGTCTCTGTAATGCAGTCGTTGAATCATCTGATCACAAATTCATTGATTGTGCCTTTTCTCATTAGGTGTGGGAGATGGTCCTCAACGACCTCTCTGTCTTTGCTCCTCATCAAATTTTAGTAATCACTCTTTTCTCCTCTTGGCATGAGCAGATTCCCTCCTGGCAAGAATGAAGTCCAGAATGAAATGTCAA
>LPNX010729798.1:1191304-1394898 GCA_001517045.1 Pseudotsuga menziesii | reverse complement strand
CTCCGAGTAGCTATTTGGCCGGGGCCGTGGACTGTTTCCCTCTCGAGGGTTTTAACCATGTGACAAACATTGGTGTATTGATCTGTGATCTGTTTGTGTGAAGCGACTATTCTTGGTGTTCGGTCCTTTGGGAGTACCCTGTGTACCCTAACATGTCAAAAACGTGGAATGGAAAAAACTTTGGCATATTATTCCGAAGTGCACCTCGTGGAAGTTGTGGATAGCAAGGAACGATGGGATATTCAACAGTAACGAGACGAATCCCGTGAATGTTGCAAATAAATAAAATTTCTCATTTCAAAATTTGTATGCAATTCGTTTTCTTTGTCATAATTTCCAATCGAGGTCAATGCCTGGCTTGGAAATTGCAAGTTGGGAATTCAAAATTTGATCTCCTCCAAGCCATGTTGCTCCCCTCTTTGGAGAATTCATTGCAGTGAGGCGGAATTTTTAGACATGTGGAATAAGTCCTCCTCTGCGTGTATTTTTTTTATGGTGCATCCAAGGGAAATCCTGGGACATCCGGAGTTGGGGGATGATAATTTCGCCTGATCAACAGATTGAATTATGCCTCAACTGGGGGCTTGGAATAATGTCGAATCACCAGGCTGAAATTTATAGTCTCCTCAAGTCATGCCAGCTTTCAAAGGAGGTCGGGTTTAAGTCAATCAAAGTTTTTGGGGATTCATAACTGTTGATTAAGTTGTTAAACGTAGAAGGTAATTTTAACAATTCAGTCTTGAATAAAATCCTGCAGAGAATTCGAAATTCAATGAATGAGTTTGAAAATGTTGACTCTTTTTATATTTTGTGGGATTTAAATAGAAGGGTAGATTCTTTGGCAAACAAAGCTTTCATGTTGGCACAATGTTATCTCAACCTCAATGGAGAACCTAGCGCATTTCAGCCAATTCCGTAAGTGTGTTCACCATGGAATTACCTCTTCTTTTTGTAATAAATTGCTCATTCTTTGATCGTCTTGTAGTTGTTATTCTACTTTGAGTGTAAATGGTTGATTTGACAATTTCTATTTCAGGCCTGGAGTTTTTTCATAAAAAAAAATTATCCATTTTTGTCAAAAAAATAACTGCCTAATTTTTGCAACCTCCTATTCAATTTCTTTAAGTAATTTTAGCCTTAGTACAATTTTGTTTACTGGATTATCCCGTGACACTAGTGTCCTGCACTTTCTGCTATACAAAGCCTCAAATGGATGCATATCCACAAATCTTGTTGCCCATTGTTATATGCAAACTCTACCAAATGTATATAATCTTGCACTTGGATGGTTTGTCCAACACATACATGTGAAACATGTCTTCAAGAACTTGATTTACTCTTTCAGTTTGTCCATCTATTTGTAGATAATATACAGTGCTAAAGATCAATTGGGTACCTGAATTTGCAAAAAGAATTTTCCAGAAATTTGAAGTAAACTTGGTATCTTTGTCTGAAATTATTGCCTTTGGTAGCTCGTGCAAATTGAAAATTTCCTTCATAAAAGTCTTTGCAATGGCATTTGTTTTATATGTGGATTTAACTGGTGTAAAATGTGTTACTTTTGACAATTTATCCACCACAACCATGATGGAATCATGATGTCTCACAATCATTGGAGAACCTGTAGTAAAATCCATGCAAATTACTTCCCATTTCCATTCTAGAATTGACAAAGGATGCAACAAACATGTTGGGTGTTGATGCTCAACTTTACCTTGTTAACATTTCATGCACTTAGAAATATACTCAACAATGTCTCTTTTCATCCATGGCCTAAAATATTGTTTCATGGCTGTAGCAATTGTTTTTTGGTATCTTGGGTGACCAGAGTATGGCATTTTATGGATTTCAACCATAATAATCTTCCTCAAATCTTCCACATTGAAAACATAAATTCTTTATATATATATATAAATAAGAATTCCATCCTCTTCCAAATGATAACCATCATACCTATTTTCCAAAATCTCTTATTGTAATTTATCTTTTATTTGCACATATAATTCATCTTCAGCAAGAGAATTAACAATTTGCTTCTTAAATCTGATTGAAAAGGTCCAATTGTTTCCACATGCACTTCTTGGACCTTTTTGTTGAGTGCATCAACCACTTTGTTTTGTTTTCCTTTTATGTGTTTTATTTCAAAATCAAACTCACATAAAAATTCCAGCCATCTAGCTTGCTTGACATTTAATGTTGGTTGCTCAAATAAATATTTCATACCACAATTGTATGTTCTTAACTCAAATTTTATGTCCATTAGATAGTTCCTCCACATTGTTAAAGCATGCACAATGGCTGCAAGTTCCAGCTCATGGGTGGCATAATTATTTTCATGCTCTTTCAATTTCCTAGATTCATAACACACCACATGATTGGCTTGAATAAGAACTTCTTCAAGTCCTTGTTTACATGCATCTATACACAACACAAAGTCTTTTCCTATGCCTATAATTTTCAGAATTGGAGCACTTGTGAGAATCTTCTTCAACATCAGGAAGCTTTCTTCACATTTATGTGTCCACTAAATTTTTATTCCCTTCCTTTACAAAGAAGTGATTGGGTGTGCAATCTTGGAGAATCCTCCAATAAACCTTCTATAGTAACCAACACAACCCATAAAATATCTCACATATGTTACAGCCTTTGGAGTTGACTAAATCATAATGCCTTCAATCTTTTGTAGATCAACTGATATCCCTTCCTCTGAAATAATGTGACCCGAATAATTTTTGTAAAAAATCACATTTACTTAGCTTTGCATACAACATATGTTCCCTTAATAATCACAAAGTCATTCTCTTATGTTCTTCATGCTCCTCTTCATTATTAGAATAAATAATAATGTTATCTATAAAAACAAGAACAAACTTGTCCAAATACCTGCTAAAAACACTATTCATGAGACACATGAAGGTAGTTGGTGCATCTGTAAGACTAAATGGCACCACTACAAATTCATAATGTCATACCTTGTTCTAAAGACCATCTTGTTAATATCTTCTTCCTTGATTCTAACCTAATGGTAACCAAGCTTGAAGTCAATTTAAAAATACCGTTGTCCCTCTTATTTTATCTCAAATATCATCAATTCAAGGCAACGGGTACTTGTTTTTCATTGTCACCTTATTCAGCTGCATGTAATCAATACATAACCTAAGTGTTCCATCTTTCTTTTTCACAAGTAGCATTTTTGCTCCCCATGGAGACACACTTGGCCTTATGTACTTCTTTTCCAATAATTCTTTCAATTGCGTTTTCATCTCTAATAAGTCTAGTGTACTCATTCTGTAAGGTGTCTTGGACACTAGTGCAGCTCCTGGCACAAGATCAATTGTGAAATCAATGTCGCTCTTTGGAGTTAGTCCTGAAATTTCATCGAGAAACACATCCTTGAATTATAGTCTTCCTATTTGGGAATTTCATTTTTCATTTTATCCAAAACATGGGCTGCATGCAATTGGAAACCTTTCCTACATAATTTCTTCAACTGCATAGATAAAATATTCCTAACAAAAACTACATTTGGATTTTTTTTACAATCCTTGGGTTTCCTTCTTCATCAATGCATTCACAAGTTTTGTTGTAGCAATCGTGTTTAACTTTGTGTGCTTCCAACCAGTCCATTCCAATGAGAATATCATATGAACCAAGTGGCAGCATATTCATATTTGCAAGAGTGAGCAATCCATCCATTTCTAATAGACATTTATCTACCCTCTAACTAACTTTTCTCTTGGTTCTTGTGAGTACTTGGGCCAACCATGCTTTACTATGTTTGGTTTTCTTAAAAGCACAAATATCATTCAAAATTTCACAGGTTGTAGTCATCTTTTATATTTTGGAAAATATGACATGTCACATTGTAAGCACATGGTGAATAATACTTAAAACATATAAACCTGTCGGCTAATAAAAACCTAAAAACTTGGAAAACAAAATTGAATGTAATATTTAAATAAATAACGTGAAACCTAGTTCCAAGTGAGAATCAATCTCTCATGATGATGGAATCTACTCTGTAGTTCGAAACACGTAGATAATTTCAAAATTCCACACAGGTCTCCAAACTCTAAAAGCACAAATCTCAACAATTTTAAGACTAATATAACTGTGAGTAGATCTAGGGTCAATTAAAATAGAATTAAATTGATCAACAATCTTACCTTAAATATAAACCATAATTGATTGATTATCTTCTTGGTGGTCCTCTAGTGCAACATAAATTCTAGGGATGGTCCTTGCCACTTGACTCACAATTTCAGCTTCTTGAATGTTGTGAACTTGCTTTGCACTCCCATTCTGATGTGGATAGTTTCTAAGCAAATGGTCATCTACACATCCCCAACATTGAATTGGATCTTTTGGCTTGTCTCCCATCATCCTAGTTGGATTTGTCACACCCTGTGATGGCTGTCTTTGTTGATTTCTAAAATGAGGAGGCTTGAACCCCTTCTTTCTTTGGTCAAACTTCTCATTTTTCTTGTCCTTTCATGCCTTATGGAAATATGGCTTGCTCTTGGCTTGATCGTAGCAATAATTGGCCTTTCTTATGGTATCATCTAGAATTTGAGGCTCATTAAAATTAATTCTATCTTTGTAGGACTGGGGAAATCCACTTAGAAAACGCTAAATTTTTACTTTATCATTTATGATATACTTGACATATCTCAACAACTCCAAGAATTTATTTGAATATTCTTCCATAGTCATTTGGACCAATTTTAGCTCCTGGAATTCTTTGATTTTTCCATCATAGTACCTATTAGAGAGGTACTTTTGCTTGAAGTACTTCTTGAATTGCTTCCACACAATCTTCCTTTCATTGATCTTTTTCACTTTCCTAAGGTGATCCCACCATTTAGATTCCCTTCCATTTAGATTGAATATAGCCACTCTTGCTTTCATATTTCTTGAGTAGTCCTAGACTTGGAAATACTTTCTCATCCCAAGAAGCCAAGCCTCAACTTCTTGACCATATTTTACCTCACCATAAAATCTAGGAGGTTTGGCCTTCCTAAATTCTACATGCAAATTGTTCTTGGAAGACCTATTCCTCTTCTTCCTATGAGATGAAGAATTTGATCCATCAGTGGAATCCTTAGAGTCATATGACTCACTATAAGAGAATTTTGGAGTATATGAGTTGCTTCTAGAAACTCTTCATGAACTATGGGAAATTTTATGAGAGTGACTCCTTAAGCTACTCCCACTCCTTTCTCGATTCTATGAGTGATCCCATAGTTAATCTTCCTCTAAATATCTGTCAGGATTTGAAGCATAGATGCATTTAGTTGATTATGTTCTTTTAATCTCTAATCAACCTTTCATTGTTTGTTCTACAACTCTATAGTTCTACCCTTAGGATCCTCATGGTTTATGCAATGTCTAGGGGATTCACTTGGTTTCTCCTACCATTGGATTATGTCTCTGCATTCTCAATCTATATATTCTCTCCCATGGTATTTGTCTCATCTTCATAAGGATCTTGTGCATTATGATCCATGATAATGATGCTTTTGGCTCAACAAAGACCGAAGATTTCCCCACTACACTATACTCACTGCTAACCCTTAACATCCATTGATATAAATTTTCAATATGAAAAAGTGTTCAGGTAAACACATTTGTTAGATTTATTACATTCTTAGAAAATCAAAAATCAATTTTCATGTATTCTAGAAAATACCCATATTGGCAGTTTTTGTCAAATTATGGCTCTCAAAATTCTTTGATCAAATTATAAAAACACTTGAATCACCAATTCATAATTTGACCATGCACAAATATTCCCTATGGATAAGCTTTCCAATGACTATAAACATGCTCAATTTTGATTCCTGAGCAAAAAGTTCTAGTCCTTCAAAATAGTCAAATTTGCCTAACCTCTGCACTTTTCTTGTAGGTGCATTTAACTCCATAGGCCAACTTCAGACACCAGTAGAAGACAACATATGGAGGACTATAACAAATTCTCTATTGGCCTAGATAATAAATATGGTCATGATTACTCAGTATTTTTCAGTTTTCTCATTGGATGCTCAAGTCACCTGCTATGGAATTCCGGAATTTACTACTTAGCCCTTTTCCACTTTCTTTAGACTTAAAAACTTTGACAGTTCTATAACACCCCTTCATAATCCACATTTTGCTAAATTTTTACACTATTTTCTGTAGTTGCGATTAAAATCCATAACCAAATTTGTTGATTTAAAAAAAAATGGGGGTTAAGGGGGCTAATTTCCCCCTTTCCACTACAGGGCAAGTTGAGGGAAACACTCTCATTTTTTTTGTAAACTATTCAATTTTCCAATATATGATGCATAAGAAAAATGACACTTCCTACTAACCTGGAAAGGGTGTTAATGTGGCCCAACATGTGCCTATCGATGTGTCCTATAAGTCGTACTTTTTTCCATGTGGTGTGACATGTCGCCTTCCACAAATTCCAAGTCACCACACCACCATCTTGGGCGCGAACGCATTAGTGTTTTTCTCGTTACCAAAAGAAGTAATGCCCCTCCGTGAAGTAGTTTTGGAAAAAATAGTTGGGGAGGTGTTATCAATAAAAAGTGACACGTGCCCCAAGTAGTTTTGGCCCAATGCCTCACTCGCTCAATATTAACCACCGCGTAAGTTGTCAGTGCATTATGAACCCTGACCATTGATCTTCCATTCCATCTAACAGTAAGGTCTTCATCCACCCACTTTTAACCATCATGCAAGTTTCCCATGCGCTATCAACCGCAACCGTTGATCTGCCATGTTGCTTAATGGTTGGATCTTCATCCGCCGCCACACTTTGTCATCTGTGATTACCCATGTGTGACCATGATGTGGAGGGTCCACATCATGCCTTTGGCTCACATGGATCCTCCATGTCACCTGTCCACATGGCACGAGTGGGCCTACTTAAAATTTCCAAAATTTCCAAAATTGAACGAAAAATTAATTTGGGAATAAGGGCTTAATACCAAATTAACTTTGGCCCTTATCCATTAGTTAACAGAACCTAAATTTTGAAGAAGCATTCTACTACAACTCTACAAATTTAAAATATTTACATTAATCAATCTACTGCTCCCTCTGGTAGATCACGGATCTAACCCATGGTTTGGTCTGAATATATTTGACAATTAAAACCACAATTTTTCATAGGATAATTTCGTTTGCAACTTAGATTTCTTCTTGTAACTATGCATTCTATCCCATACTGCTCCAGTATTGCAACCAGAAACACTGATACCATCTGTAATGTCCTCATCCCTCAATATGACCATCAGGAGTCGATATTAACTAAGTAGGGGCCTCTAAATTTCGCCTAATAACCAATTATGAATTTATAACAATACAAATATTTGTGTAGAAACATAATAAAAACATACACATCGGAATTAAAATCAATCCACACATGCACACACAACATGCATATATCAACATAATTATCACCATAACATAAATAAAAATAATTCTACATCAAATACAACATAATACTTATTTTTAACAAAGAAGTTCCAAGCAACTAGTTGTGTAAGAGTGATTTTCCACCCAACCATAGGCACTTTGTCATGGATATACTCTTTCTACTAAGAGGCCACCCCCAAGCTAAGCTAAGAGGCTGCCAGGGTGAAAGAAACACCTACAAGATTCTCTCATTTAGCCCATGATTTGTTCAACTCTATTTTCTTAGCCAAAATTCATACAAAAATCTACATAGATCTCACTCAGCCATCACAACCATGGAACTCCTTCCAACTTCCCCACACAACACAAGGAAGAAATTTCCCTTGACCGATCCATAGTTACCTCAGGGAATCCAACCCTTACAGTGCTTACCAGTGTGTGTAGTAAGAGTCAAATATTTTGTATGATGTTGGATAACCTCCTGTAGCATAAATTATGGCTTCTCAAGCATTTAGAAGTAGCAGAACTCAATGGGTAAGGGTTCCTAGCTTTCCCAACCTCTATGCTCACCTACAACCATCTCTCTCTCTTCAAAATTACAGCTTTGTCTCTAAATATGAATTTATGGTTTAAACACAACCTGGTAATGGACATGATCAATAGTAGGAAAACTCTACATAGTGTAGAAATATGCATTAGAGAATGATCAAAAGAGTGTTGACTCCAAAGGATATGACATGATGGTGAAAATACAACTGACATAGATTTTGACCATTGAAGAAAGGACTCCCTGCAACTGACATAACTGACACAATCTCCATGCCTCAATAACTACATGAATTGACTTTTCCCACCAACCTCACATATGCATTCAATGATTGGGTTTAGTAGTAAAGAGAAGGTAAATGACTCATTTAAAGCACATGGCAGAATTTTGGATGAGTTCTAATGCTGACACTTGGAAACATAAAATTCAATTTCCCATAACCCCCCTTTCCTCTTCTCCTCTGGTGGAATCATAAACCCTCTAGTGTTTTTTCCACAACCATCTTGGACCATTTTATTATTTTCCAACATAATATTTACATACATTTTGAATTGGCATGATAATCCAATCATACGGTCCAAATAAAAATGTATTCATCATACATCCCTAGCCATCTAGTTGGGCCTTAGCCTTGAACTCTGGACTAGGAGTCCATACTAGCATATTTACACCATTTACATCATTTTGATTAAATACATTCTAAGTCAAAGTTAGGGGCATTACAACAAGGGGGTTATATATAATTTCAATGAAAAGGAAGAAATGACCTATGCATGAGGATTGGGGGAGACAACAAATAACTAGGTAGAAATTATTTCCCTCTATCAAGGTATGTTTATACTAAATACATGAAAGTAAGAAGTTTTCTTGTCTCTGTTGATTCATTAATTGTAATAAGATAAATGAGAAGAGTGGGATTGGACTATTCCTCTTCCAACGCTTGGTCCATAACAAGAACAAAATGACTTGTTTCATATTTTTTGATCATATCACATTCAACCAGATGCTTTGAGCTTGTAACTCTCATGTATATTGAATGCAAAAAGTAGCAACCAAACATGAAAGTAAGAAGTGTTCTTGTCTTTGTTGATTCGTTAATTGTAATAAGATAAATGAGAAGAGTGGGATTGGACTATTCCTCTTCCAACGCTTGGTCCATAACAAGAACAAAATGACTTGTTTCATATTTTTTGATCGTATCACATTCAACCACATCCTTTGAGCTTGTAACTCTCATGTATATTGAATGCAAAAAGTAGCAACCAACTTAAGCAAAGAGATTTTGATTTAAAAAAATGGGGGTAACCTGTCATTAGTTTAATAGCATGAAATTAGACATTAGACTTTCATGCAAGAGCACTTGGGTGACAAGTGTTTAATGGTGAGGATTGAGGAGAACATTAAGGCTCATCCCTTCCTCGTACCCATGGCATATATGCAAAGCAGACTTCACACAAGGAGCATTAAGTTCCAAACTATGGAATTAACTAATGCAAGTGTGATAACACAGTTCACCAAGGTGATGGTTTCATTGTTAGTTTGGTAGGCCCCCAACCTAGTAACTATTTATGTCATGCATGGATTTAGAGCCATGTCTTGTTGTCTTTCGAGGTATATGGGAGGTTGTAACACCATTCGATTTGAACATCTTATGCCAATAATTACACATATTCCAATGGATTGGTTCGATGCAACTGATTTTTTTTTTGTTCTCTATGGTTAGCAGAGCAATCAATTCGGCCACCATGTTTCATTCCTCTTCCTAGTATCCTCTCACCATGGTAGCGCATGGGCATATGGGAAAATGTGCATATTGAGTGTAAGTACTAGTGAAAGATCATCAAGCATCTATGCAAGAAAATGGACACCCTCCAAGAAACAATTTCAGACTTAAATGAGAGTTTGGGAAATCACATTGATGCCCAAATGACTAGAAATGCAAGCTTAGAGAAGGGAAACATAAGTTAACAACAAAAAATTGGAGAAGTTGAATGTTAACATTGATATGCATTACATTACAAGAAGTTTTGTTTGTTGTTCGCAATCCAGAGTGGACATAACCTCTATTTCTGTAGGTTCAACTTTGGAAGTTTTTTTTTCTTTTCATTAAGAGGGAAAAAACATACATTTGCTATTCAAATATGAATAAAAAAGTATAAAACTTTTTAAGTACAGTCTATAAATAGAATGTCTAGTCCAAAGTATCCAAAAGCTGAGAATTATCTCCAACCAAGAGAGGATCCCTTCTTCACCATCGAGTGCAAACTTGGAACTTGGACAAACTTTCTGCCAATCGATTCCGCTCTCTATAGATATAGTAAAAAATGATATGTATGAAGTTCTTCAATTATTCATGAATCTTGTTACACCAAAAAAATTAATGTTACTACATTCATATTATATTCATCTCTAATCCATTTCTTGAATTCAACCTTGAAAAATTATAAAAAAACAATTCATAAAATATATATATATACAATTATAAAAAATGTTTTTTCAATAATTAAAATAGAAAAACATCTCAAATATAATGTTATTGATAAAATTAACAATTTTAAAGAACCCTTTAAAATATGTATGATCACTATAATATTGCATATTGTCCACTTCAACCAGAACTTTTTATATATTAATGATAATGCCACTTGTTTTTATTAAAAAAAAATCTACGTCAATAATTATTTAAATTTTTTTATTCATATTCAGTGTCATACTTATCTATATGTAATCCTAGACATAAAATTTAATATATTTAAATAAAAATCAATATGAGAAAACGCATAATTTATATAAAATTTGTTCTTATCATGATAATTTTAAAATAAAACAAATAAATATATTTTATTTAAAATTATATATTATAACATTTTTATTGATTAAATTAATAACATTAAAAAGCACCTAAATTTCGTTATAAACAAATTCGTATCGACAAATATGCAATTCGAGTTTGTTTAATAAACTTAAACAACAACACTATATATATATATATACATCAACTGACAACAGAAATAATTAAAAAATAGGATGAAAATATTAAAGAACACTATTGTCTTGCAAACTATGTATGTATTTGTGTCATCAATATTTCTTTTTCTTTTCCAACTCGGAGGAGATAAGAGGAAACTCAAATCCTATCTAAAAAATGTTTTTGAAGTCACATTAATGCTTAAGTTTTCAAGTATTAAATTATAGAGTATTTGCTTTATTATGTGGGTGGATAGATTTAAATCAATTATTTTGTATATGATTTTGATTAGTCATACCAATTCGCTAATTTATGGTAAAATTTTATGTGTTTATGCTTTAATATAAATAAGTTTTAATTAATGAGTAATTTTAAAAATGAATGGCTTGTTAAATTCATTATTTTTTTAAAATTGTGTTTCACAAACTTTAGTGTCGATGCTAACATCTACGATAATAAATCACAGGGGTATTATGAAGCTAACTCGATGGGGACATCAAGTAAGGCCTTTATATAGTAATGTGTAGCCACCGGGGGATTTGACCTCAAGACATTTTGCTCACAACTTCAACACTCAACCACTTGAGCTAGGCCACCAGGCTTTCGTTAAATTCATTATTATCTTTACTATCAATCAATTAAATTACACTTAAAATTTTGTAAGGTATTAAACTATACTTAAATTCTATAGGTTTTGTATTATATTTATGGACTAAGTGTTTGGCCTTACAATGTGGATGTACTTAATTTTTAATCAAAGAGTCACTTTTAAAGTGATTGTTTATTGGATTGTTTAGATTTATTTTAACAAAAAAGATTATAGATTATATTAAAAGAACAGTGGTATAGCCACATAAGAAGATACAACAATAAGTCCAGTTCTGGTGCCTTAGTACATAGATAAAATGACACCTAATATTACTAAACCATATTCTAGCTGCCTGAAATACTAACAAGACTTCTATTTCTAGACTTAAAAGCGACGAGAGCTAAACATCCAAGAGATAATTCCATAATTATTACATATTAAAAAATTTCAGAAAACTTGACAACCCAGGACCAGTACTCTTCAAGGCCATGGATTTGAGAAGTCTTTTCCTGAGGTGCAACAATGCCATTGTTCCTTTCCATTTCTAGCTTCAAAACTTGCAACATCAACCTTTCGAACCTTATCTCCAAATATGCTAATTGAGTCAACATCGCCTGTTCCGATTGCGAGATGGAACCAACGAACTCTTCATGAATATGAATCAAACCTTTATCCACCATTTCAAACCGACGACCTCCTTCCTCATCCAACCGCAAAAAGAACTACTTCTGAGCCCTAATTGTCTTATGAAAGTCCCAAAGTTCTTCTTCCAGCAAGGGAGGCAAAACAACTGGTGTTGTCGATTCAGAGCTGGAAGCCATGACAACGTCAGAAAGCACTCTAATACAGATAACATCAATTCCTTTTATGAACTGAATCCAATGCACAAGATAGAAACCCACAGCCATTGGGGAATTTAAAGCTTGCATTGAACACTCGAAATCTCCATAATTACCCATAATTCCCAATAAACTAATTGAATTCATCACAAAAATAGAGTAACTAGATGGGTGAGGTGAAGGGCTTTGGCACGGGGAGATCTAAGTCGAGCTGCTCTCAAATCCATCAGAGTTCTTGAGATGACGCCCCTTCTTGTACTATGGCCCAGAAAACAAGGCCCACATGTAAGATGCCATGATCCCGCATGAGGGAGCCCATTAAAGACTGCCACCACCTTGCAAGGATATGCCACGAGCCTGCATGAGGGAGGCCCTTACGTGTGAGGTTGATCAACCACAAAGCCATGGTCCTATGGGAGGGGATAGAAGGAGGCTTATTCAATGATTTTGAGGGTCCCTTTTCCCAAAGAGACTACTTTATTTGCCACTTTGTCTACTTCATCGTTCAGGCCTCTTAGAATATGATAAAACTCAATTCTTCGAAAGGAATTGAAAAGTCTCTGACTTCTCCTAATGATCTGGCACAACCTCAACTATGGCGGAAGGGATTTTGTAACCAAATCTTGAATGATTAGACGAGAATCCCCAAACACAATTACATCCTTGATATCATAAGCGAGCATTTGAAATAGACCTTGCCACAGGGCAAGTGCTTCAGCTATATTGTTCGTATCTTCTACAATTCCCCATGAGTATGTAAATTCAATTTGGTCCTTGGGATTAAGAAGAATCCCTCCCCCTCTTACCTCCCCTGGATTCCCTTTAGATGCTCCATCAAAGAAAAGAGTATGCCGGTAAAAGCTTCTTACCCATTTAATGAAGTCATGTTTCTTCATACGAATTTCCCATAATTCTAATTTAAGATTAGGGATATCAACCATTTTTGGGAGCTCTCGAGAGAAACTAAATATCCAAGCTTCTTCGGTGGGGGAGATCGGATAATGATTAGTTTCAACCGAAAGGGATCTGAGGCAATCTCCTAACAGTGCTTTGATTTTGAACACAACTTGGGAAGCAGAAGAAGGATTGTCTCTAAAAGCACGAGCATTTCTTTCGAGCCAAATTTTCCAGAGAATGAATTTGGGAAGAGTCAACCAGGAATGCTTGAGAAGGTCTTTTTTTATAGGGGAGAAAGGGAAAAGAGAGAGCCAGTTGCTAAGAAGAGTTGGTATATCCTCAGGGACGTGAACCAAACCAGACCAACAAGAAAGAGCTTGTTTACATACATCTTCTGCAAAGGGGCAGGAGAGGAGTAGATGATTAACTAATTCCTCCCATGAAAGGAAAAAGGGACAACGAGCAGGTCCTTCCCAACCTTTATTTCAGATATTATCCCCTGTCAGGATGCTATTATGAGCTATGGTCATGATGAAAAAGTCAACGTTAGGGAGGCTTTGGAATTTCTAGACCCCTTTCCATAAAGTAGGATTAATGGGAGCATTGGGGATAGATTTCAGAAGCTTATAGCCAACATCAACAATGTAAATCCAGAATGAGAACTCTAGCCACGAATGTCTTTGGTTCTCATTGCAATGGGGGACTTCCCTTGAAGAAGAGATAGTAGCGTTGATTTTTCATTGAGCAAATGGGAGGGTCACTTTTGGATATTCCAATTTCTCCAGACCTTAGAGCCATCATAATTCCAGGAGGAGATATCCCAGAGAGTGGTGATATTGAGGGAGTGAAGGTATATTTTTAACTGGGAAGTTCCTGGAAAAGAATCTATCGATGGATCCCCAAGAATGGAGTCTTTCTGAATTCAATTTTTCCCCATTTCCTGGAATCCAGGTGAGGGCAGAAGTAAAAAAACCAAAGGCCTTCAGGTAGATTGTGAATATTGGCGATCCTTTGATGATTTTTGGGGGAGTATTTAGACATCTGGACCAATTCCCCAAGAAATATTTTTTCCAAAGAGCTTGTTTACTCCAAGAATTTTTTCTTGATATCAGGTTCCAAAGGAGTTTGGCCCCAAGCGCCAGGTTTTGGAGATGGAGTTCTTGGAGTTAAAGGCCATCTTCTGACATTGGTTTAGATATTTCACCCTAGCTTACCAATGAGATCTTGTTCTCATTTTGTCTTCCTGCTTTCCAAAGGAATCTTCTGAGGACTCAATCTTTAAGATAATTCCACAGGGAGCTAGTAAGATGGAACTTTGATAAATAGGGAAACTTGAGAGCACTAATTTACTGTGAATTGTTTTTCCAACTAGGTTTAACCAAGATGTTCCCCAAGAGTTAATTCGAGATTTCATATTGTCTATAAGGGGAAGCCAATGATAAGCTTTTGGGGATGCTTTGAATATTTGAATTCCCAAGTACTTGAAGGCGTCCCATTGGGTTTTCCCTTCAATTTCCAGAATTCTTAATATTTCTAATATCTCTTTTGGATGACAGTTCCATCCATATATTTGAGTTTCCCTGTAATTAAGTTTGCTTCCTGAAACTTTTTGGTACAGGTCTAGATAATTTTTGAACTTCCTGGTCGAAAAGATGCTTGCACCACCCAGAAGGAGGGTGTCATCAATGAACTGAGCATGATTGATGTCTTTAACTCCTCAAACTATACGAAGACCCATTAATTCTTACTGAAGTCGTTTTTGATCCAGTTGGAAGATAAGAACTGAAGCCTAAATAACATAGAGAATAGGGGAGAGGGGGTATCCCTGGCGGAGACCTTGAGAGATTTGAAAGAAACCAGTTGCACAACCATTGAACAAAGGGGTTATCCAAGCGGATCCAATGCAGTATATTACCCAAGTAGTAAAGGAGGGAGCAAATCCAAAATGATGCATTACCTGAAATAGGAAATCATGCCTTACCCTGTCAAACACATTCGCTAAATCCAACTTGATAACCATACATTTTTCACAACGTTGGATACTTGATTGGATTGCTTCTTCAACCAAGATAATGTTTTCAGTAATTTTTCTCCCTTTAATAACTCCTCCTTGATTTTCAGGGATAATAGTAGGGAGAATAACTTTTAGTCTATTGGCCATGACTTTGGCCATAATTTTGTAGCGAATATTACAAAGAGAAATTGGTCTAAATCGATCAAAGGAAAGGGCCCCTTTTTCTTTAGGGATGAGAGAAAAAAAATAGAATTTGTGTTAGTTCCATTCTTGCTACAGATCTGATATTTTAGGGCCAACTTGTGGAGATCATTTTTTAGAAGCTTCCAACAGGATTTGAGGAACCTTGTTGTAAAACCGTTTGGTCTTGGTGCTTTTTCTGGCTCCATAACATCCATATCTTACTTGATTTTTTTTTAGAGACTCAGGTAGTAAGAAAATTATTAGATGTTGAGCTATCCTTAGAAGGGATTAGATTTAAAACCTGAGGGGAGATTTCTTCTAGAGGCCTCTCCTCTGTATAAATGTCCTTGAAATGAAGATGAGTTGCTTACTTGATTCCTTCGAAGTCTTGGATTTCCTGATCTTGAAAATGAATTTCCTTGACCAATTTGAACTACTTCCATCCTTCTGCTTGTTTATGAAAAAAGCTTGAATTTTTATCCCCAGCTTGAATCTAGAGAATTCTAGATTTTTGTCTCCAATAATCCTCCTCCAATCTGCAGGCTGAATGAAGGGCACACTGGAGTTGGGCTTCTTTCTCAAGGATTTCCAATTCAACTGTATGTTCCACCATTTGAAGTTGGTGATTTTCCAGATTGTTCTGGGTTACCAATCACTGCTTAAGGGGAGAATTTAAAGTCTTGGCCCAATATCTGAGGGATTTTTTGAGTATTCTGAGTTTCTCTTCCCAAACGGAGAAGGAAAATTCAGAGATCGAAACCTTCGAAATTGATTTAACTAAATCAAAGAATCCTTACTGTTGGATCCAAGAGGGGATAAAGCAGAAAGGGATAGGGCTAAGATTTTGGTTTTAGGTGAACTCAAGAAGAATAGGTTTATGGTCAAAAACACTGAAGGGGAAAATTGAAGAGTCAACAATGAATCTAAGCAAAAGAAGGCAGTGTTGCACCAGGAATCTATAAAGTCGGGCAAAAATATGTCTAGGATCGATCCTTCTGTTTGACAAAGTGAATTTTCCATGATACAACTTGACATACTCCAAATCCCAATCCATAATGACGTCCTCAACTAGTTCACAAAGAGGATCTATTACTATTGATCTCCATTTTTTTGTTGGGAGAGGGTGATGTTCATGTCCCCAACGAGAATTATATTCTTTGGGTGATGGGTACTCAAGAACTCTTGAAAAAGATTCGAACATATATATGTTTTTTTGAATAGAGCACAGGAACGTAGATATTAAAAATACTTACAAGTGGTGCAGGTCTTTGTGATGGAGGATAGTGATGATCCAGTGGGTGCAAGAAGTGGTGTGAACTAGATCAAATTTGGAAGAGTTCCATAAAGTACCTAGGCCTTTGGAGGAAAATCTAGCGATGACCGTAACTCCTCCTTTTTTCTAGAAGAGCTTACTAGCCTTGAGGAATTCTTGTTCCTACAATTTAGTCTCCTGGACTAGGAAGATACTGGGAGAGGAAATATGAATTAAGCCTTTCATTGCTTCTTCTTTGAGACGGCTTTCTAAATCCCTACAATTCCAGGATACAACCTTCATTACTTACCCTTTGGAAAAGAGAATTCCCCCTCTGGAGGCATGTCCTTGATGTCTTATGATTCTAGGATTTAACATACCATCCAAAGTTTATTGAGATCCTTGCAGCTTGTCTTTGTAGGTCACTACCTCTCTTCGTTCCTCAGCTGTTTTTCTTCATTTCTTATTTCTTTTGGTATTTTTGATCGGAGGACCTATTTTTCCATCCTCCTCCTCTGAAGATTCTTCCTCTGTTCCTGTTTCTTGGGGATCACTTTGGGTTGTTGTTTCTTACACCGTCGATTCTTGGATTTTAGGGTTTTCAATTGATGGATCATTTTCTTCTAGATTTGTCATTTTAGGGAGGGGGGGATTTCCAAAGATTCTTCAACAGCATTTGCTGCCTGTGTTGAGCCATCTAACGCAAAGAAACTGTTTCCATTTTTTATTGGGGGTTTTTGTGGATCCGCTTCCTTTATGACACATGAGGAAATGGTATTTCTCCCTTCCTTTCTTGTTCCATATTTATGATTAGATTTCGAACTTTTTAATTGATGACAACCATCTTCCTTTTCTTTCTCATGATGAACATGAGGATTTTTGAATAGTTATTTTGAAAGTTCCCATACTCATGACAGTGTATAGACTTGAATGACAGTTGTTAATAATCCAGTTGTTTGAAATGTTTCCAATCCCCTATAGTTAACTTGATTGATTCTCGAAGGTTGACCTCTAGGTATAATTCAACACATATTTGAGCATAAGAGTATTTATCTTTAGTAATTGGTTTATCCATGTACTTGCCTAACCTGTTTCCAATAGTTTGCAGAGAGGAAGGAGTCCAACAATGGATCAACAAGTTGGGAAGATGAACCCACATCGGGATAAATTTGGGGACGTTTATAGCTGGATCAAAATCAAGGGTCCATTGATTTATATAGTCCCTGGGGCCCCATGAATTAAGGACTGTTTGGAAGATCAGATATCGATCCTTCTTAGTGATGAATTCGAATAGAAAAAACCCTCTTCCTACAACATAGCAGGTGACCCTATTGGAAATAAGTGGGTGCCAGGTTTTTTGGATCCAACTGTCCATTGTTATCGAAGAGGGTCAAAGGCTTGTAAAATGGCAAACTAAATATCGATTGACCAAAGAAACTGCAATATGCATGGGTTGATCTGGTGGCAGAGCAATAATTGGGACACCATCCAATTTTTTGATGAACTCAGGGAGAGGAACAAAAACATGCTTATTGCCTTGCGCTGAGATGAGGTGCTTGAAGGCTTCGACATCCACTTGAGGAGGAATGGGAGGTAGGTGATCACCCCCTATTTTAGAGCTCATTATGAAACCCTAGAGGAGGCCGGAGCCCTAGTAGAGTTGCCAAAGAAAAATATTACACGATTGTTTAGAGTCTTTGTTACCAACCACTTATGTTTAAATTTTATGGATTTCATAGGTTACTTGTTTTTCAATAAAGTGCTTGGATTCATGGTGGATGTACTTATTGAGAACCAACAAGTTTGTTTATGGTGAATGTAAATATTGTGAACTAAAAATTTTGTTTACGGTGAATGTACATATTGTGAACCAACAAGTTTGTTTTAAAGTGTTTTGCTGGTAGGATTGGTTATGAACTTTCACTACCAACCAACCAACCTATGTTCAAATCTTGTCGACTCTATAGCTTACTTATATATTACATAATTTTTGGCCCACAATAATAATGGAAAAGAGTACACATTTCCAGGTTAGGCATGTTAGATCCTTATAGTTGATGTGGCTTTCTATCCAACATTGTAACTTGGAGACAAAACAAAAACATTTAATAATAATAATAATAATAATAATAATATATTTTTAAGCTCACAACCAAGTGGTACCAATTTGGTGTATGAGACCCCCTTGTTTGTGGGAGAAGGGACCTCCCGGCTCCGCACAATGATGTAATTGCTAAAGTATATAGAGGTGTACATACCTTACCCCCTTCTGAATTTTCCACAATATGTATACAATTAAAATAAATTATTGATCTAAAATGGAATTTTATCATAAAAGTATATTGTTATAGTACAATAACTTATAATATCACATACATATTCATCATAAATTATTTTTAAAAAGACATTTATAACATGTCATCATAGTGGGGAGGATGACATTTGTCATCTAGCATGGTCGTGTGGCAGGTGAGATTTGGCTTGATATGTAAAGTTTTTTTTTTCCGATATGGAGGATGAGGAACTTCTAGACTAGTATTCTGATCCATTGGAGGGCCAAGAGATCTAGGTGTTTCCAACTGTCCGATAGATGGAGTTTCCCAATGCTTCCCTCCACAAGATGGATGGGGTTTTGGATCAGTTGGGTTCTAGTGGTTTCCCTATTTCCAGTAGATTATAATTGGAGTGTAGTTTTTTGGAGGGTTTGGGATTTATCCTTTTTCATCAACCTTTGGGCTAGTTTGTGGGTTTTAGTTTAGATCAAGGCCATGGTCCTCTGAATGTTTCTTTTGATTTCTTTTTTTGGGTCACCATTCAAAGAACTGTTTCCAGCCCTTGGTCCCCTTTCTTGGAATGGTGATGAGGTTCTAATAGATGTAGAAGTTAGGGAAGTTTTTTTTCTAGTTTATCTTGATGGTTTTATTACTCTGCAAAACTGTGGATCATGATTTTGGATGTATATATAGTTTTGGTAGGGCTTGGGGTTCAGAGGAAATTTCTCTCCCTCCACTCCCCCTGCTATTCCCTCATATTTCATCGCCAGGATTTGGAGGTTCACACACATCGTTAGGTTTCTTGCCTCTTGGTTAGTTTTTGTCGATCAAAATGGAAGTGTGAAGGATAGTTTCGATGCTGGGGAAAGAACGAAAAATGAGTGTCTTTGGTGGTATTCCCTATGTTGGTCCTCAGCAACCAGAACATTTGCATAGATTGAGCCCTCATCATAGGAAAAACAAGTACCTAAAGTCGAGAGGGAAGGCCATAAATATGGTGGTGGGGTTGACGTAAAAATACCCCAGGTAGTGGATATGGTGGATACTATTGTATTGCAAAGGGCATGAGGGTGTCATTTCAATATAAAAACTCCGAGAGAATGGGTGGAAAAAACATGGTTGATATTGTTTGTCTCTCTTCCTTCTGTAAAATTTCTAGCTCGAGGGTGGTTCCTTCTCAAATACAACTTTGTGAATGAAGTAGTGTGGGATCTAAAAGGTGCATGGAGCATGAATTACACCTCGATGTTGCTAAAAAATGGACCCCCCTCTTCAATGCGAGTAAGGAGCTAATGGACGTGATGCCGATATGGATTTGGATCTTGAGTCTTCCTATAGAATTTCGGAATTGAGAAAGATTTAAGGACCTTGGGAATGCAATGTGGACTTTACTAGTGGTAGATATGTGCTTTGAAATATTTAGCAAAATATTTGTTGCTCGAATCTTGGTTTCCTTGGATGTTAGAGAATGGTTAAATAATTAGAGCTTGTTTTAGGGAATGTGAGCTACCTGTAGAAATTGAACTATGAATTGGTTCCCTTCTGCTATTGCATATGTCATTAGCACACCATATTTCTAGTCAATGTAAGTTATTGTTTAAAATTAAACAAAGGAATTCTCCCCAGGAGTCATTAAGGAAGCGTTTGGATTCTTAAGAGGAGGGGGACTCATCATCTTTTAACATAAAGATTGGTTGGGGGGAGATGAATTTTCGATAAGAGAATTAGAAGGGGATATAGAAAGAGAAGGGTATTCTATGCAATTTGTAGTCCACATTCCTGACAAGATGTTTGAATATTAGTCTCCCCAAGTATCGGTCGTTTTTGTGGATAAGTAGCTATTTGTGGCTCCAGGGAACGGAAATGTGACTCAACTAGGTATGCATTCTCTTCCTCCTCTTTCCTTGGGTTTATTAATTAAATCATTGTAATTTCTTGGTTAATATTGGTTGGGTTCTCCCAAAAACATATCATTTCCTTATGGTTTCTCAAATCCTTCCAATTTAAATTGGATGGGACTTTCGTTATCTCATCTCCTTTGTCTGAGAAAGGCCATCCTCAACCCTGATTTTAATCACCTTAGAACCAGAGTCCTGTAGGGTCTTAGAAGAAGAAACAATGGTGTATATCTTTGAAACAAAACTATCCAAACTATGTCATCCTCTACTTGTAAGGGATTGGAAGGGTTTGGTCAAAACCCTATTATTTCTAGTGGTGGGACGGGGGAGGGAGAAAACCCATTTGTTGAGATCTCAAAACAAGGATCTGGTGGATATGGTGGCAGGTAAAAAAATCTCCATTTTTGGGGCCCTTAGAGAATCATTCGCCCCCTCAGGTGTTCCTTTATGAAACTTATCTCTTTTAATTGTCAAGGGTTGGCCAATCCTCCCTTAGCACTAAAAAGGATGATAGAAGCAAATAAGCTTGATATAATTCTTTTGCAAGAAACTCTTAGGGAAGGTGTTGTTGTAGAAGAGGTTTTGGAATCTATATTTATTTTTTTGGAGATTTGTGGGTGTTGATGCGAGGGGAAGATTTGATGGTTTGGAAATTGGATGGAACACCTACTCTCTTAAACTTAAAAGCTCATGGGGTTTTGAGTCTAGACTGGGTGTGGCATTTATATTGACAAATCTCAGGATGGTATTCATGGTTATGAATATCTATGGGCCCTATTTGGAGAATATCCATTTGAGGGAATATTTTCTCAAGAAATACTTCATGTCTAGTGAGGCCCTTATTATAGGAAGAGACCTAAACTTCTCTATGGGAGTTACTAAGGTTTGGGGTCTAAAGGAGAGACCATACCCTCTTACTAATTTTTGTTTATTCATAAATTAGATGAAGGGGGTTTGGTCAATGTGGAGCTAGTTAAATTAAAACCTACATGGATAAATAAGAGGGCAGGGGAGGATAGAATTGAGAAAAGACTAGATAGATTCATGGTTTTAGATAGATTAATGGAGGGTCATATTCATCTTAGGAAATGGGTCGAAAGTGGAGGGGAATCTGACCACTTTCCAATTTACTTAGAAGTAGTGGGTGGTCCATGGAAACCAGCAAGCCATTTCAAATTCAATGTGACATTGATAAAGGAGGAAAGTTTAATTTGTCTTGTAAGAGAAAATTGGGCTCCCATTGAACAGGGGGTGTTGCAGCAGTAGTGGTTCAATTTGTAGAGAATTTAAAGATACTAAAGAAGGAAATTGTGGAATGGGCACGCATAAGGAGGAAGGGGGGGGGGGGACATGAACTTAAATAAGTTGAAGCAACTCTACAGTCCATGTATGATTATGAAGGGGGGGGGTTGCTTAAGTGGAATCTAAAGAAGCTCAAATGTATCTAGAGGGAAAGCAAAGTTGATATTAGATGATAGAGAAGCAGTTTGGTACTTAAAAAGTCAAGCAATATGGTTGGAATGCAGGGATGAAGACACAAAAATTTTCCAGGATTATGCGAAGGGAAGGAAATATCTAATAGAATTTGGAGTCTAAATGGATATGAAGGCAAAGCAGTATCCTCTTTTGAAGGTTTGGCACATATGGGGAAGAATCATTTTCAAAATTTGTTCAAGGAGGATGTTAGGGTCTCAATTATAGAAATAGTAAGAATGGATCTCATATTCCCTATTTTTGTCAATGAAGAAGTGTTAACACCAAAAATTGTCCACATAGCTCTCTATGGTCCAAACTATAATCATACATCATAGTCCCACTATTATTCCCTTCATTTTTTACCTTCACAATTAAATTCCACCAAAATTGGTCCAAAACATTATTATTCCTTCCCCCATAAATACAGGGAAGATGGGCATTTATTGCAACATAACCCTACTCTCTCCAAAAAGGACCAAAAAACCCTAAAATGAGAATGGATAAAAAACCATGGACAAATACGATGCACAATAAAATAATATGGGTCATTACCATGGGTAAGAAAACCTTGGATCACCCTATAAATACATTGTGAAGGTCTCCCACAAACTTCCTTAATTCCAAAGACTTTTGAACTTTCATTTTTCCTCAATTCCTCACTTCACACACCTTTCGCCACACTATCCCACATTGCACGTCGAGTTCTCTCCATGTAACCCTTGATCCATTTCCCGGTGAAAACTCCTTGTTGGAGATAAACAAAGGCCAGGATCATGGGAGCCTACGTACCATTTCCTCAAACGGTTGTAGTGGCCCAGTTTAAAGGTATTTTTGTTATTTTATTGAATTAGTTAGATAAAAATATAATTTTTTTGTTATTGCTTGTTGTAAGTCAAGGTAGAGATATTCCTTGCACCATGAACTCTATCCTTAGATCCTTCTGATCTAGGGTAGGTGCTTTTGCACGTAGTAGGGGGGAAATCCCCACTACAGTTTTGATGACTGCGTTGGAACGATCCCCTTGGATCTCTATTTTCGCTGTTTTGTTCTACTTGTGTACCTTCAGTTGTCATAGATTTGACCCCCCTTTGGCAAATCTAAACCAGTCTTGTCATAGTGCCTTCCCCCCAGACCCAAGATGACATTTTTTATTAAAAACCCTCAATTACGGCTGGATCACACCTATCTAGCAGAAAGATGTGACCCAGTTTGCGTATTTTTGCCCGATAAGCATGAACTTGGTTGCACCTTTTGCCCCGATAAGTGTGACCTGGACCAAAATCTAGATTGCACTCGTCCAGGCTTATGAAGCGATCCCGATCACTACTATGACCTAGTTTTGTGTGACTTGTCATGCGAATACTCTTATTTTGTGTGACCTAATTCTTTCTACTGATTTTCCATCTCGGTCGTGACTATTTTATAGTTTTGTACAACCTCGACTACACCTGTTCCACTGACATATGCAACCTATAGTTTTTTCCAGTCCTTTGAGGTGTTTGAGGCCTTTTCCTGACCCCCTATCTATGTTCTACCCCTTCCCCAGCTGTTTCCTTCCAGATATGATTACTTACAACCCCTTGGTTTGTTTTGTGGTCCTTTTTCCTTATATGTGAGCCCCTTTAGTCAAGATTGGTAGTTGAGACCCCCTGCATGTTTCCTACAACCTGTGAAGTTCCTTATGTGCTCATTTACTTGTGTATGTGTTGTTATCTAGAAGAATTAGTTGTTACCTATTGAAAAATATTTACTTTCATTTACTATTCATTATTCTGTTAGCATTTGTGTCTCTGACATAAGAGTGTTGGGGTTTAGACATTACATGTCACTTGTGCACACATCTCACACCCTAAAGTAAAGCCCTTGGTTCATGACCCAATTTGAGCCTAAAATTTCACTTAACTCAACCAATATTGTAACCTCATTTGAGGACCTAAACAATAATGTAGTTAGGTTAGGACACTGGGGATATGCATCCAAATAACACCCCTTTGTCACTTACATTTGAGACATAGTCATTGTCTTCTATGGAACCAAAATACTCTTATATTTATTGATAGAGTCACGCCTAGTTTATCAGGGAACCTCTCGCTCTGCGGGGGAAAGCTAAAACAAAGGGGTTCTAGAAGTCAGGGTGGAATACCGCACTCCATTCTATACTGAAAGATAACCCTTCATAGTCCTCCTTGTGCATGTCGAGGACCATATTGGGTGTTGAGGACCAAAAGGTTGAAGCTCTAGGAAACCATCCTTGACGTGTCTTGAACGAGGTAGCCTAGTTTCCAGTCTATTAGGGCTCTTTTACTTGAGGTCTCTCTCAGTATTGGGATTCTCTTAGCCTCTGGTTCTTCCATTTTGTATTCTTTGACTATGGATTTGACCACCCAGTAAAGGATATGATTTGTGAGGGGTGTCCATATTGTAGCGAGGAGTTTGCTTGTGCTTATACGCCATAGGTTAGTGTGTAATTTTAGTTATAGGTAGTGTTGCTTGTGGGATTTCTGACTGCTTTGTTGTAGACTCGCTTGTTGTGACACACTATTGCAATTTGGTTTTAGATCTTGCTTTTTGGCCCATGTGCCACCATTTATCAGCTCTCCTTTTGCACACTCAGTTGTAGTTGGATATTTGAGCTTGCGTTTGACACTCTTGAGCCTTCATTCATCACATATCACACCATCACGTCATCATTTATCCACCATGCTACTCATAAAGACATAGGGGGAATACCCCTTAGTTCTGTTCCTTGAACCATCATCATCAGATCAATATTTGACATTGTTCCCCACCATTAGAGCCATACATTGCATCTGAGTCTGATTCAAATTCCTATCAATTTGAACCTACCTTATTCACTGCCCCATCTATCCCCATGGCTGGTTCACCTCCAAACCCCTTTTAGACAGGGATGGTTAATAGTGAACTTATGACCATCCCACCTGTCATACCAGGTATCCCTTCTATAGCACCTATAGGTCCTAGTCCTAGTGGCCCCCTCACCACTGCACACACTGCTGCTAGTCTGCTACCCACTAGTGGTGAGCCCCCCTCCAGCCACCATGGTCCACACCATACCTTCATTTAGGCATGGGCGCATTGGAACTTCTACCACCATTTCGGCTATTCACACCATTCCAATGACTACTCATATTGTCGAAATTCAATCCTACCAACCCCAGTTTGCACATGACAACTACATGCCCATCAGTACCAACATCATTGTTGTCCTTCCTAGATCTATTCATAGTCCTAGCGTGCCATTTATGGCTAGTCTCAACCTACCTGACTTAGAACGGTTGATGAATGATTCCATCCATCATGAATCATTGTGGCCTCCCATGCCTACCAAACTCCCCTTGGACATCCCTAAGTTCGAGGTAAAGGTGGAAGAATACCCTCATAACGAAATTATGTCATTCCAGTTATGGTGTTCCTATAACAAAATAACGGATGATTCTATTCGATTGCAGCTATTCCGATGCACACTCACAAGTGTTGGAACCAAATGGTACATCGAACTGCCCCATGCCACTTATCCAAAATTTTCCTCATTAGCCTCGATGTTCCTCTAGTACTTCCAACTACTCATCCATTATGATGAGGGCATGGAAATCCTATTATCCTTCATACAAAACAATGCTACCCACATCATGACTCGTATCCATGAATGCTACCCATATCACGACTTGTATCCATGAATAGATGACAGATTTTTCCTCGATTTTTTTCTCAAAACCTTACTCCCCCCTATTTCCAAGGATGTTGCATATGAGTGCCCACAAACTAAGGAAGAAGCAATCCTTAAAGCACATAAGTTCAACCTTATCTATGCCCAATCCAGTTATCTGTATACCATCATACTTGATGCTCCTCATGCTGGCTCCTCACAATGAGATATGATGCAAGAATCCCATGTTATTAATGGATTCATTGTCTCTATTACCCATCATCCTGACCTATACATGACCTCTCCTTCGATGTCACATTACTCCGATAACATCCCTAGTGTTTTCCAACCTGAATATGCCCCTGATTTTTCATGTGTAGCTTCTCAGTTTGGAGGCACACCTTCATATGCGTCTCCTGCACTAGTTCCTCATGTTCACATACTGAATTGATTGGCACCTGCATGTAATGGATAGACGGTGGAATTTTCATCCCCTCCATCTACTCCTACTTACTACCCACGACCTGTGTAACCTACTTCTACTTCGACCCCTACTCTTCTTGTTCGTCATAGAAATCCTACGATCAACATAAAATCCCTAATCAACCCACCCAAATAACCAATAAGGGCAGGGAAGATAAGAGAGAGGTAGGAATCAGGGAAATAACCAACCTCAAGGAGGTGGCCAACAACCCAACCCTCCGAACAACAACGGATCCAATCCCCCTACACAGAACCCCCATCATCCACCTCAACCTGGGAAGAACTTCCAATTGCAGAATAATCCTATGTACCATTTGTGATACTTATGACCATTATACACATCAGTTCCCCCATATGAATCGATTTCACCACTTGTTACAAGTCAATAATCAATTTGACCCCAATGCGGCCGCTCCGACACAACCAAACCTAGCACCACTAGCTTGTCCACCTATGGTGCTGCAAAACCTATTATCAAATCAAGGAATGGTTGCAACTTAACCCTTGGCACCACAAAATGCCACAACCACCTCTGCAGGTCAACCCATCAATCCTAGTGTCCATCACCTTATGACTTTTTCATCTGATGTCAACTTACAGACCCGACGAAACCAATATGGCTCCACCACATAAACTGTTAATCCCTCCATGAAATCTACCTCCACCACATAAACTGTTAATCCCTCCATGAAATCTACCTCCACCACTCTCTATATGTCCTTACATTTACCGAGACCCCCCTCACAGACGGAACTGCTAAATTCCTGTGGTTCCCTTTGCGTCGTGTCGGAAACAACCCCACTGATAGAGATGCTATTAATTAAAGTATAGTCAATGACTTGGCCTAGTATCCCTAGGCCATGTCCACTCTAGAAGTCCTCAGAACTTGTCCTTTGCAACATAAATCTTGGTTATCTTCTTTAGGTGCCTTCAATCCCTTTGATTCCAATTTGATCAAGACTTGGATCAAGGAAAACCCCAAATACGATCATCAGTAGCCTTACAGGTTTCAGTCACTATTCAAAATTTGGTCATTCATCGATGAGGGGGAATCCACTTGCATTACGTCAGCCTTTATTTGGCAGAAACTCAGATCTCCAACCCTTCAAGATTCCACCACTGCCCTTCGTGCTTACGATGGCTGTGCTGCTCAACCACAAGGCGTTTTCCCAAATTTTCCTTTTGAGTTAGCCATAAAAACCGTGTTGATTGAAATTGAGGTGGTCAATTCCCAACTCGATTACAACCTCATCATTGGACGTAGTTACATGTATGCAATGCGAGTCGTTGCTTCTATCGTATTTCGACTCTTGATGTTCCCTCATGATGGGAATATCGTGGCTATCAACCATGTTATGGAGAAAACTTCCTATGGCTTGGGGTACCACAACAGACAGAGTAACTGCAAAAATCAATCCCTTCCCAATATGTAAGAGAAATAAACATCTAACACTAAAGGATCTCGAAACATACCTTATTCCGGATGGTTGATGTAGATTCCCGTTGAGATTTTCCAATCTCGCTTGTGTTAGCAATTTGCTCTCTCAACAATCAACAAACACGACAATCATGCTATATAATAGTTCTAGACCTACTCTAGCATAGATAATCAACAACATATAAGAATTTAAAAGCATCCATGGATTCAATATTCATTTAAATACACATTATTGGACAGGAAAAGATATTTCTATTAATATAAATCATAGATTACAAGAATGACAACTTTTGTCGGCACGTCTGTGAACCAGAGAAACTGAGCCCTCCACCTGGGCTTCCACCACTTCAATCCTCCATCTCTCGACAACAAGATCACAAGAAAAGGCAAGCTTGGGAAGAACACAAAGTGCTCCAAGGGACAAAGGGATGCAGATTCAAGTATAAGCTCCGACAACAATGGACTATAGTTTTCTTGCTCTTCAATTCCTCATTCTTCAATGTATCCAAAGGGTTCCTTATATAGTGCTTCAAAGGGGTAATGGAAGGTTGAAACCGAGCTATCTCAAGGCATATGGAAGGCCAAGAGACAAGTGACTCAGCTCCACACCAAGGAAAACTCCAAAACTATTTGGCCTTTTGCACACATCTCGATGTACACAGGTTTAAGGGTCATATCCGCATATATACGTGAGAATAGGTTTAAAAGTCGCGTATGGAAAATAATGAATGTTTTTAGGGATGATCTTGGAAATATAAAAGGTACAAAAATGGTCCATGGGGTCCAAAGAGTCTGCAGAGGGACATGGAAGGCCATAAATGTGTGATCCTCCACCAGGTGTGGTAAAATCAGCTATAACAGATGCCCCCTAATGTGTGAGGGCAGAGGGGTGATACTATGGCCAAAATACATTATAAGTCCATCCCAGAAGTGGAGTGATGAAGAACCAGGTGGAAGAACCAGCCATCCAACAGTATAATACAATAATCAAACTTTGCACATGATTGCAAGTACATACAATAGTCCCAGATACATAAGAGTACAATGGCCATGAATAGGCATGATACAAAATATGACATGTGTGGTCATCGCCACGTAAGATATAAATATATCAGAATCTCCATGATGAATATATACAAAGGATCACGATCTCCATGAAATTTGAAGATATACAATGGATTAAGATCTCCATAATGGCTGAAGATACTTGACATACACTAGAATCAAGTCACGATAGCTGAAATCTCATGAACAATGGCACGATCAAGGAGGTAGCATATATGAAATGCCACCAATCTAGAAGGTATTCTACACAATCTGCTATGAGTACATGTCCTACTATGTGAATAGAGGTGTCGAGGTCGAACATAGTAGTCCATCGTCTGAGTACCGGTAAGTGATGTATACCGTTAATAGACGTGAGATCACCCATCGATAATGAAAATGGGAATCAAGGTACTAGAGTGCAAACTAACAAGTGTGAATAAATGTGTTGAGGTCGAACACTTGAAAGAATCCATCGATCAGGGGACATTGATGTATTCCCAAAACTGTCGATGGAGAGAGGACCTCCCACTGATGACTGCAATTCTCAAGGCACTCAAAATGACTCTAGACTCCTATCCCAGAATAAATGATCTGAATTCGATGGGATGAAATTCGCTGGAAGGAGGGCATTAAGGCATCCCCCATCATCCAACATGAGGTACTCAGCAAAGCTTTATAATGTGGAAGGACTCAATCATAATGTGCACGAACTAGTACCAGTACCGGGAATGGCCGACATGCAAAGTCAAGAGAACTGAGGAATGGCTGACTCAGGTTTCAACTTCCTTCGAACAAGAGAATAAAGGCAAATGGTGACTGAATGTAGACAACATAGACTCAATATACAAAACTGGGACATCTTTGCGACACAGGAGGCATCGATAGAGGCTCCATAGGGACTGGAAGCTTAACCAGTCGGTGGAGATAAACTTAGAGAAACGAGTACAACTCCTAAAGTAAAAATATTAACCCAATCAATGGATGTGATATACAATGCTCTGTTCGAAGGCAACATGACTTGACTGCTGCTAAAGATAACATCTTTTCTTGTCCAGCTTTTTGGTTTTTTTATTTTTTTTTGTGGACTTTTTCAAATATTTTGAAAAGCTTGAAAAAAAATAAAAGTGCTTTATAGTTATAGACTAGGAGGAGACGAGTGTCAAGGGGAAAACAAACTAGTTCCAAGTAGCGGAACATACCTATGCTCAATGCAAGGAAACATGTGTAGGATAACGACACTCGGGGGAAAGTACCCTCCAGATAAAAATGGGAAATCAAGTTGCAAAATATATGTAAAATGGCTCTAGGTGGCTAGACATGAGACAAGCTTGGGCTATATGGCTAATAATCAAAGTCAAGGAAGCCGACATAAGGCTCAATAAGGCAATCAAAACTCATGATAATGCATTTACAACTTGACATATACAAGGGAGTCCCAGGGAAATGGCCAGCATAAAGTTCAAGAGGAGTATGAAGCTCTTTCTCAAGGACACGACGGGACTAAAAATGACTCCCGAACCTAAGAGAGGACTCATAACATGGGTACCAAATGCAAAAGGGAGCTAACTAGGGAACGCATGTATAGGAAAGCTCTACCATTCACATAGTACCACTTCTAACAACAACATGAAGGTTCTGTGATACCATGGAATGGGTTCATACCTAAGGTTAAAATGGAATAGTCATAAGGCAATGCATAAGTGCACGTGGATGTGAAATCCTAACCTATATGCCAGTTTAGACATGATACCTGTGACAGGAACGAATGGGTCAAAACCTTGGAGAGAGTGTACAAAACCTGGACCCTATATGACAACCATATTAGTCCAAAACAACCCAAAATAGTCAATAAAGAATCCAAACTATAGGATATAGGGAGGAAAGATCATGAAAACTGAACCCAAAGGAAACAACACGGTGAATTATGGGACATAAAAAAAGAAAGTAAGGAGTAGACCCAACGTTCACGCATCCACTACCACCCCCATGAGGGTGACCACCGGTGTAAAGACTGAGAGAAGGGAGTCAACATCCTCCACAAATGGAGTAGAGGGAAGAATGTGACCACTGCCAAATCTATGAGCATGGTAAGGGGTTGTGATGCCCCCAAGTCCGAGACCAGGGTCTATACTAGGACCAAGGATGGGTGATAGGATACCAGGAAGGCCGAAAATAAAAGGACCCAAACTCAAGAGAGCATAAATATACTCAAGTAACTACGATCCCAAAGGCCAACTAGCACACAAAGAGCATACTCCTAAGAAAATCTACAGTCAAAATACAAACAAACCAAGGGGAGGATATGTGAGCTCCCGAATGAAGCAGGTATGTCTCACCTAGGAGAGGCTTGAGACTCCCATACACAACAAGCGGAGGTTCGTAACCAATTATAGTGGCCCTCAGCTTCAACGCATATAATGACTGTGCAGTCCGACCCCTACCTGGCCAGGACACCTGCAGAATAACCTTTGCGAAGTAACCCCTCGATAAACTAGTTAAGGAAACTAAGGTCACCTCAATATAATCAATGCTCAGGTGGACAGTCGCAGGTGGGATTGACTGTATGGGCAGGGTAGCAAAGCATGAAACTCTCGAAAGAGCCCCCAGATACGAATATAATCCTGGAAATATATCCGGTGCTACTGAGTTATGACCAGGGATCATCCCAATCAATAACCGCTCACACTGCCTCGTGCTTAACTCCCTTGTAAGAGGAGGATCCTGAGAAACACTAATTATATAAAGGAATTTCACACTCTCACCTGGACAGACACATAAATGTTTCGTTTAGTGGTCTTGGAGAATTTACTCACCATGAACTATTCCAATACTCTAAAACCTAATCTTGTTGATGCACCCTATAAAAGAAAAGAGTGTAATTCATTTTATTATGCGTTGATTTTAATTGGCTGTAATTACTCAAAGGGAAATGATCATGCAACTAATGAAGTTATGACTCAGCAGTGAAGTAAATATGCACACCATGACAAACAATGCTAAGTGCAATCTTTGTCAAATGAAAAATAGGGTATGCCACTACATGAGATGCATAAATATATATTCCTTTCCGAATGCCAATGCAATCCTTCCTATATGAAAGCCTAAACACAACTCTCATCCAAGCAATCCAATGTAAGTACCTCCTCAAATCCATATCTAAGATGCAACTAAGAGTGCAATTACTTTGTATTTTTCAATATAAAAGCATGAAAAATGAAATAAAAGTCATCTAAAACTCTCAGTCTCTATAGCAAGTATAAAACACAAGCCCAACAAGACATCGAGACAAAAAAGAGTAATGCACTAATGGAAAAACAAAATGGATAAATGACTAAAACTACTTTCAAAGAAAAATAAATGAAAATACGGTCTCTGGTCACAAAAGAAGCATCCAACAGACAACATCAGAACCAAGGAAGACCCAACCACACTCACAACCCACCCAACAACTTCCCACAACATCAAACTAATAAAAGGGAGGATGTATGCAACTGTTTAAAGAACAACTACGTATATACGTGGCTTTTGGCCAAAAATCTGCATGAATACGTGGATTTTGAACAAAAACCTGCATGTATATGTGACTTTTGGCCAAAAATCCGTGTATGTACATGAGTTTTGGACAAAAACCTGTGTATACAGAGAAGACAGTGGTAAAAAGTAGGCCAAGGGTCAAACCAATAAAGGGGAGTGTCAATGGATGAACATACTATAAAATGCAACACAGAAAGAAGGAGAAACAAAGAGCAAGTCAAGAATATCAAGCACATTGTGCCCCCAAACCCCAAAGAAAAACAAGGAACATACCCAGTATGGTTGCCAATTATGTTACGGAGAAAAATTCCTATGGCTTGGGGTACCACAACAGACAGAGTAACCGCAGAAATCAATCCCTTCCTAATATGCAAGAGAAATAAACATCTAACACTAAAGGATCTCGAAACATACCTTATTCCGGATGGTTGATGCAGAGCCCCATTGAGCTTTTCCAATCTCACTTGTGTTAGCAATTTGCTCTCTCAACAATCAACAAACAAGACAAGCATGCTATATAATAGTGTTAGACCTACTCTAGCATAGATAATCAATAACATATAAGCATTTAAAATCATCCATCGATTCAATATTCATTTAAATACACATTATTGGATAGGAAAAGATATTTCTATTAATATAAATCAGAGATTACAAGAAGGACAACCTCTGTCGGCACGTCTATGAACCGGAGAAACTGAGCCCTTCACCTGGGCCTCCACCACTTCAATCCTCCATCTCTTGATAGCAAGCTCACAAGCAAAGGAAAGCTTGGGAAGAACACAAAGTGCTCCAAGGGACAAAGGGATGCAGACTCAAGTATAAGTTCTGGCAACAATGAACTATAGTTTTCTTGCTCTTCAATTCCTCCTTCTTCAATGTATCCAAAGGGTTCCTTATATAGTGCTTCAATGGGGTAATGGAAGGTCGAAACCGAGTGATCTCAAGGCCTATGGAAGGCAAAGAGACAAGTGACTTGGCTCCACATCAAGGAAAACTCCAAAACTATTTGGCCTTTTGCACACATCCCGATGTACGCGGGTTTAAGGGTCATATCCATGTATATACGCGTGAATAGGTTTAAAAGTCGTGTATGGAAAATAATGCATGTTTTTAGGGATGATCTTGGAAACATCAAAGGTACAAAAATGGTCCATGGGGTCCAAAGAGTCTACAGAGGGACAGGGAAGGCCATAAATGTGTGATCCACCATGTGTGGTAAAGTCAGCTGTAACAGACCAACTAGCGTATTATGATCCTAAAGTATTGGCCACTCCAGAGCATGTCCTCCCTATTATCAACACCACCATCAACAACATCTCCATTTCTTCCCTATTTTTCATTGGTCTCAACCTATTTACCAACTCTCCTTTGACAAACACCTTTTTGTCCCTCCCACCTCCCCCCTCGATGACTGACATATCATATTTGTGTACTATCACATCCGGTAACATTCCGACCCCCTTGCAACCTCACCTGCAACCCCAACCACAGACTCGAGGGAACTATTGGGGTTCATTCCCCGTACACATGACCCCCTTCCTCTTTCCACCTTCTGGAATTGTGAGTAAGCTAGTCATGGCTACTCTCTGTTAGACACAATGGCTCACTGAGAGGGGGGGTGAATCAATGAGCTTATACTTAATCCAAATTTCAACTTTAATCAAAACCTCATATCTTCATTCATACATTTAATTCATTATCATATTCATTAATAACCTATATCATTAATCATTCATCAAGTTAAACACATAATCATGAACACATTTCATAAGAGACACAAGATATAATATTTGTAATCTTTTTGCATTTCAAACGACTGCAACCGTGAGGCAATTCAACACCTACTGAAACAAAGAGCGCCAACTCCTTATCTAGGACCCTGCCTAGTTTTTCTTCGATCCTAATAAGAAAGGGATACAAGAACCAGCTAGTACTAAAGGTACATATTTGTCATATTACATCATCACAATCATCACAATCACATCATCTTCATTCTACCCATAATTATTTCATCATAGATCTGTCCAAATCATCCTTCTATCTATAAACATGTCTTCAATCTGTCCATAGGAAAATCATCATAATGTTTTTAACACATCCTCATTCTGTCCACCAGCATCATGGCTTCATCATTTACTCCATGCATCTCATCAATTACACGTCATCACTGTCAGGAGAATATCATGTCCTTGTCAATCTTGTCATCAAGCTGCTTATGCCAACTCATCAAAGACCTACTCAAGTCAACTTCATAGTATTCTCCAAGTCTTAAACACTTTTCAAAGTTTCACCCAAACACACATATAGTTCTGGGTTGATGAGCATATGCTGCCACTTAATGCCATCAATTGTTTCAGTACCTGTTTGGGATCAATGATTATTCACAAATGACCTTGATTGTTTCCTACACAAGATCATGTCTTAACTTTCACAGCTTCTTATGCTTTCATCTTTCTTATGTGCCTGCTACAAGAAAAGACATCCTAGGTATGCCTAAAACCACTTAAAACAATGTTTCACTTGCCTAAAAGAATCTTCAAAAACAGTTGTTGCGAATACACTTTCTTTTGACACCCGAATTTCAGAGCTAGATGAAGGATTTAATTTGTTGTGGCTACCTCAGTAACTTATACCCGAAAATTAGAGATAGATTGGAGGCTTCACTGTGGCTGCTCCTAAAATTTTAGACCCAAAAAAATTTACTTCATCTTTACTACTGTCTCAATGCACAGACCCTAAAATCAGAGCTACTAACCACCGAAATCTCCACCAGTTTCGCGGTTGCCTCGGTACTATGTTGACCCGAATTTTAGAGCTTAAAATTCAACGAAAAACCACACACTTAATGTGCTTGCGGATGCCTCAGTGATGCCCTAGAAAAGTATGAATTCACAAAAGATAAAAGATAAAAAATAAGACTTATGCTCATCTGTAGTTGTTGTTGCAGCCCTCGAAATTCTCCCAGCTCACCGAAATCAGAGCTCATTTTTCTCCCCAATAATCCACACAAGGTATGAGGGAATTTGCTTTTATTTATACTAGTTTAAAAAAAATAAGCTGAGATATCCTGTCAATAGTGATGGAGCCGACATGTCTATATATTTATTTTTATTTTTAATTTTATTATTACTTGGGAGCCGACTTGTCATTGGTTTATCAAATGATATTTTTGTTTTCATATATTCATTAACAAGTATATGTTTGTTTTTAATGTTTCAAATCCTCACACATTATCACGTCCATCATCGAGTGGTGTCATGGACAATTATCAACACAACAAATGAGCCTTTCCATCAACCTACATTTTCCTTTGAACCAACTCCAAATGACCACGGAATGGGTCATTTGGTCTTTCTTTCTTGTCTTCATTTGGTCCACTTGTCATTGTTCCTTACCTTGTTTGCCTTTTCAAATTCATCTTCGAATGACCACAGTATGGGTCATTTGACTCATTAGGTGTTTCAATCACTTCAATTCCCACATCCAATGTCATTTTGCTTTGTCATCTCTTGCCATCCACACACTTGCTTGCTTTGGCTTCATGTCATGTCATCACACTTCACCTTTGTCATTAGTGTTGTTATCAATGACAATCCTAGACAACCATATTCATCAATATCCCCCTTTTTCATTGATGGAAAAAAACATTTCCTTTCTCTCCCCCTTTGACATTAATGACAAAGGTTTGATTAGTCTTCAAGAGCTTCATAATGTCCAAGAAAAAAAAACATTTTTCTGAGTTTTTATGCCTTAAATTTAACATACATGCTCCCCCTGACTGATATGCTGATGTCCAGTAAATTCATAAAAGGTAAGCATGCAACATCATCGTACATCAAGATTTTAACTTGTCCACTATCTTGTCATCTTACTACTCATGTAAGTATTCTCATATTCAAATTTTTAATAAACACTCTCCCCCTTTCATGCTGAGATTGATCTTCCATCAAGAATGTATTGTTTGTGTCTTAGTAAATTTTTTTCCTGTAGATTTTAATATGGCTCATCATATCCACATCATCATACTCCCCCTATCAACATGCCAACTCAACAAACATCCTTACCGAGAATGATTTCCAAATTCCTAGGACAAGTAACAAAACACTTCAGACTTCTTCAAGACTGTTTTTCACAAATAAGGTCATATACTTGTTTCTCAAGTAAATCTTGTTATGCCTTCAAAGTTACTTTATAATAGTTTTGCATGGCATGCATACTCAACTGTCCATCTTACATTTTAATCTTCTCAAACCAAATCTGAGTAATTAAAAAGTCTTCACTTCAACCACCACCATACTCTATTTTATTTTTCAATTTTACATGACTTTTGGCTTCCATTTCAACACTACCAACTCCATGACAATAACCTTAGACTTCTATATGCTACATGTTCATATTGAAATCATTCTCAAGTGTTCTCTTCCATATATTCTCAGTCAACTTTGCTCAATCTTTTATAGAGCTACCCACACATTCCTATCATAAAAAGATTATGTCATCAATACACCAATACTACGTCTAATACTCCATAACTCTATTTAAAATTGGTTCTTTGTTGAGAATTTTCTTCTCAAGTTAGATCTAGGAGCTAGAACAATTTCACCATCAAAGTGTTTAAAAAAATATGCAAGAGAAAAACAAAAAGACATAAATAGCTAGAATAACACATGTGAAAGGTGCTAATATCAAACCATTATATCACAACACACCTTGAGGATGTGTATGATACATATTTGTAGTACATTGGATAAATTCGAGAGGCTCTGGAAGCCAATTGGAGTGGTACATGTGTCATGGTGAGATTTGACCTCAATCCTCCCTGCGTGGACCAATGGAGACCCAACTCAGCCCAAACAGTCACGAACCAAGGTGTGAACATTGGTGAAGTGTGATGGGTCATTAATGAGTCCTAGACAAGCATGGGTGAGAATATAGAGGTGAGTGGGAGGCTCTAGGTGGCAATAAATGCTCCTAGGAGAGCCAAAATAGGCCAAATACACCACTAGCATACTATAGTGAATCTGGATCCCCAAATCAAGGAGGTAGCACCCCAATGCATTAATGAGGGTGTACATGGGCTAGGTTGACCTACTAGGGTGTTGTTGTAGGTGTGAACAGGCCAAAATAACTAGATATATTGCAAAATAACCTCTCCTAAGTATAAACGATAGGATATCATTGCATGAAGGAAAATGAAGTTAGCCTAAGGTCTAAAATATGTACTAAGGATGTATTACTGCTCCAACACCCTACCTTAATCTAGACTTAGTAAAATTTAATGATTTATTAAGGCCTTGGAAACTTAGGCACAAGTCACCTTTTATAACAAAATTCTATTGATCCATGTAACAGAGGTAAGGAGGAAAACCTCATGGGACAAAACATCCCCTCAAAAAATGGATTATGACATAGAAGCAAGGTTGCATACACTCCAAACTAAAAAATGTCTGGAGGAATATTATTCTTGGGAAGAAGTGGAATATGCTCAACCAACTGAGGAACATTTGCATGATGAATTTTTAGACCATGTAGAACAACTGAAATGCACTGATAGGAGAGTGAATGGTTCTCTTCAGAATTGAACCTCAAACCAAATAGGCCGCCATGCCTGAAAGAGACTGAAGGTGTTTGAGAATTGGTGACCCCAAGCGAGTCACGAGGATCTTGAAGCATCAACTTTGATTGAAGATTGTAATCAACTCTAAGAAGGTGCGCCATTGTGATGTCTAGGGATTTTCCATCTTCATATGAACTTGAAGGAACTCTACTAGTGATGGTGTAGGAATACATGGGAAAAAAAGTGTGAAGGAATGATGGATATTCACTTGAAATCCAAACCTCTCCATCTTTTGAACCAATACTCTCATGTGAAGAAAACCCATCTTCTAGAGAAGGCTCGCTATGAACATCAACTAGAAATACATCTTCCCCATTTGTAACATAATACATTGAGGAGAAGGGTGTAGAATGGATAGATGAATATTCAGTAGTAGTGATGGCAACAACTCATATGCTATCTTCATGAAACATAGATTCTTGACAAGGAGAGGAAGCCACAGAGTAAGAAACTTGAGTTGGATCATTTGCTGAATCTTTGGCTACTTCTTCTTCTTAATTTCAAACAGCTTCTTGAGAAATGCATGAGGCCAAGATCACATGAGGAAGAACACATAAGGAGGTTCCCATTTGCTTGCTCTCCATATATCTCACATCTTCTTGCTGCATGCCAAGAGCTTCATCTAGATTTCTCCAAAGCTCGAATGGGTAATCAACAGAATCAAGGAGGTAACACATTGTAGGAGGTATAGCTAGACACATAGTTCCATAGGCTCTATCATTGTCATTAATCCAATCATACAGGACTCTGGCTCTCTCACAACACTAATGGACACATCATAGAGACATTGCCTCTTGATATACGCACACATCTTCACCTTCCATTCAGAATAGTTGAATGGGGAAAGGAGAGGAAAATATTTCGAAACCATGAAGTTGTTGTAAAAACCTGCAATGAAAAACACTCACATAAAATGGAAATATTCCCTAAAGAAAACTCAACCTCACAGGATTTGTAGCAGCTTCAACTAGCTCTGATACCATGTGAGAATTTGCTTCTCAAGTTAGATCTAGGAGCTAGAACAATTTCACCATCAAAGTGTTTGACATAATATGCAAAAGAAAAACAAAGAGACATAAATAGCTGGAATAACACATGTGAAAGGTGCTAATATAAAACCATTATATTAAAGCACACCTTGAGGATGTGTATGATACATATTTGCAGTACATTGGACAAATTCAAGAGGCTCTAGAAGCCAATTGCAGTGGTACATGTGTCATGGTGATATTTGACCTCAATCCTCCCTAGGTGGACCAATGGATACCCAACTCAACCCAAACAGTCACACACCAAGGTGTGAATGTTGGTGAAGTGTACTGGGTCATTAATGAGTCCTAGACAAGCATGGGTGAGAATATAGAGGTGAGTGGGAGGCTCTAGGTGGAAATAAATGCTCATAGGAGAGCGAAAATAGGCCAAATACACCACTAGCGCACTTAGTCAAACCTGGATCCCCCAAATCAAGGAGGTAGTGCCCCAATGCATTAATGAGGGTGCACATGGGCTAGGTTGACCAACTAGGGCACTGTTGTAGGCATGAACATGTCAAAATAACTAGATATATTGCAGAATCAACTCTCCTAAGTCTAAACCATAGGATATCATTGCATGAAGGCAAATGAAGTTAGCTTAAGGTCTAAACTATGTACTAAGGATGTATTACTGCTCCAACACTTTGTCCAAGCTATTTTAGAACAATGTGTAACCCCTGTTAAGTGGAGTTAAACCATTTTGAAAATGGTATCAATTATAGTATGATGCTATGATCAAGTGCAGCTACAAGACTGTCATAAACTGCTATGTAAATACCCTTCAGTCATCCTTGAGAGAGAGCCAAAGAAAAATTGTCACAAATTTTCCATAGAGCCAATTTCCACATTTCATCATTTCTGGTCACATGTTGTTTTACATTTTTCAGCAAGCTAATCACTTCAAGTTGCACTTCCAAGCTGACTTATTCTGGTTTTGGATTCATTATTCTTGGATATCCAATGAAACTCAAAGTTCATCCAGAAATGATCTAGAATAGGCATAGTGTGTGGCAACCTTCTGCTGCTTCAATATTGTTGTCATTTACTTCATCCATTTTGGACATAATGTCAACTACAACCACGATCCTTGGACCTGTAATAGTTTTTTGAACTAGCTCCCCCTTTTATGTATACTTCTTAATTTTTGTGGATGATTCAGGAAATCCTTTCAATTGTGGGTCTTATTGCTGCTGATACCAATTGATGTTTTACTGAAATAAAATTTGTTTCAATCAGCCCACTACTTGCATGCTCCCTGAGATCTTATTCATTGTCAAGTCAAATTGTTCTCAGCTGTAGCTTTCCTTCTATCCTTAAAATCAGAAACCAATTGATGATGAAAGTATCTCCAATTGTTCAGTATAACTCATACATTCAGGAGTCAGTAATAAGTATTTCTTGAACTCATACTTGTCAATCATATCTATTGCTGAGAATTCTTTCCATACTGCTGTAGATGTAACACTTCCATATCATCGAAAATGTGTATGCATCATCCTTGTACATGATTCAAAGTCTGATTTTGGACCATTGAAAAACAAAAGATAAGCCTTCATACCAATTGATAATGTATTGCAATATGATCCTAGGACATGTTACTTATTGGAGAGCCATTCTCTACCATTTGAGTCCATTCTCCAATGATGAACTCATGGCATTCTCAAAGTCTTTGGAAGACTTCAAGTATGACTTGCCATCATCTCCTTTTGTGTATTGATCCTCATTTGTATTTAATGGGACATTTTTCTTTACCCATAATTTCTTCTTGACCTATGTCTTCTCATCATTCGTTCCATCTTTTTCATCAGCTTTGCTCGCTGAGCTGTATGTTAATATCTTCATGAATTTTCTTCTTGGATTCGCACATGGGATTTATGGCAAACACCACCATAGGTAAAGCATCTCAGAGTATGACATCTAGCATCAACATGTCCAACTTTATCACATGCCCAACATCTTTCAATTTTTCTTCTTCCTTCTTAAACCCAAGGCCAGACTTGTCAGAGGAAATCCTTTGACACTTTAGAATTTCATCCAGGATGACTGAACTTTCATTGAACTTCACATGATCTTTTGACTTCTCAATTTCTTTATAAGACCAACAATTTCCATTTCAAGCTTCTAATTTCCTTTTTCTTTTTTATGCGAGCTGAAGCTTCATAACATATTCTATTCTTTTGGCTTCTTCCAGTCGAGTCTTCAAACTAATACTAACTCTTCTTGTTTCTTCAAGATCCTTTGGGTTTTTACACATCTCTTCTTGTTCTTTTGCTAATTTTATCTTCAACCTTCCAAATTTAGGATTTTGATCCTCTAATTCATCTTGCAATTCTTTGTTTTTAAATCCCATACACATGAGTAGGGATTTTTTCTCCTCTTTGTATCGTTCAAATGACCTCAAGATTTTCTTCTTGAGTCTTGGATTGTATTTGAGATCAACATCCAACAATGTCCATGTAAATGCATTATTGGATTTCAACAAGACTTCTTGTTCATCTTCTGTAAGAACAACTTCATCATCATTATATTCAAAATTTCCATCTATTGAAGAGATCTTACCTTCACTTGTATCTGAAGTTTGTACATGCTTTTCTTCTTGCTTCCCGTTCTTGACTTCAACTCCCTTTTCTTGAATCTTCTTTTGGAATTCTTATTCCATCTTAAACCAAATCTCCTTGGTTGAAGTGTACTTTTTGAAGCTCTATTTGACAGGGCTTGAGACTCCATCCATCAAAAGCTTCAATGCAATCTGATTGTATTTCTCAACAGCTGTATTTGTCTTCTTACTTGGCTGGACAAGTGGACTCACCACAATTTTCCAAACACCAAATTTTTTCAAGTAGTATTTCATTTTATTTTTCCAACCAAAGTAATCTGACTTCTCCAAAATTGGAACTTCATAGTCAATGAGCTTTGTTGATCCTTCGATGATTTTCTCCCCAAATCCCTTCAATCTTGTTAGTCTTACGTTGAAGGACTACTCTGATACCAATTGTTAGACACAATGGCTCACTGAGAGTGGGGGGTGTGAATCGGTGAGCTTATACTTAATACAAATTTAAACTTTAATCAAAACCTAATATCTTCATTCAGACATTTACTTCACTATCATATTCATCAATAAACTATATCATTAATCATTCATCAAGTTAAACACATAATCATCAACACATTGCACAAGAGACATAAGATATAATATTTGTAATCTTCTTGTATTTCAAACAGCTGCAACAAAGAGCGTTAACTCCTTATCTAGGACCCTGCCTAGTTTTTCTTAGATCCTACTAAGAAAGGGATACAAGACCCAACTTGTATTAAAAGTTTATTTTTGTCACATTACATCATCACAATCACATCATCCTCATTCTGCCCATAATTATTTCATCATAGATCTGTCCACATCATCCTTCTATCTATAAACATGTCTTTAATCTTTCCATAGACAAATCATTATAATGTTGTTAGCACATCCTCATTCTATCCACCAGCATCATGACTTCATCATTTTACTCCATGCATCTCATCAGTTACATGTCATCACTGTCAGCAGAATATCATGTCCTTGTCAATCTTTCCATCAATCTGCTTATGCTAACTCATCAAAGATATGCTCAAGTCAACTTCGAAGTATTCTCCAAGTATTAAACAATTTTCAAAATTTCACCCAAAAACACATATAGTTATGTGTTGATGAGCATATGCTACCACTCAATGCCATCAATTGTTTCAGTACCTGTATGGGATCATTGATTATTCACAAATGAACTTGACTGTTTCCTACACAAGATCATGTCTTAACACTCATAACTTCTTATGCTTTCATCTTTCTTATGTTCTTGCTACAACATAAGACATCTGAGGTATGCCTAAAAACACTTAAAAAAATGGTTTAGTTTCCTAAAAGTATCTTCAAAAACAGTTGCTACGAATACACTTTCTTTTGACACCTGAATTTCAGAGCTATATGAAGGATTTAATTTGATGTGGCTGCCTCAATAACTTATACCCAAAAATCAGAGATAGATTGGAGGCTTCATTGTGGCTGCTCCTGAAATTTCAGACCCCCCCAAAAAATTACTTCATCTTTAGTGCTGCCTCAATGCATAGACCTGAAAATCAGAGCTGCTAACCACCAAAATCTCCACCACTTGCATGTGGCTGCCTTAGTACTCTGTTGACCTGAATTTTAGAGCTTAAAATTCAACCAAAAACCACACACTTAATGTATCTACAGACGCCTTAGTGATTCCCTAGACAAGTCTGAATTCATAAAAGATAAAATATAAAAAAATAAGATTTCTGCTCATTTGTAGTTGCTGCTGCAGCCCTTGAAATTATCCTCAGCTCACCGAAATCAAAGCTCAATTTTCTCCCCAATAATCCACACAAGGTATGAGGGTTTTTTGTTTTTTATACTAGTTAAAAAAAATAAGCTAAGTCGACATGTTGATAGTGATGGAGCCGACTTGTCTATATATTTATTTTTAATTTTATTATTACTTGGGAGCCGACTTGTCATTTGTTTATCAAATGATATTTTTGTTTCCATAAATTCATCAACAAGTATATGTTTGCTTGTATTGTTTTAAATACTCACACATTATCACGTCCATTATCGAGTGGTGTCATGGACAATTATCAACATAACAAATGAGCCTCGTCATCAACCTACATTGTCCTTTGAACCAAATCCAAATGACCATAGAATGGGTCATTTGGTCCACTTGTCATTGTTTCTCACCTTGTTTTCCTTTTCAAATTCATCTTCAAATGACTACAATATGGTTCATTTGACTCATTAGGTGTTTCAATGGATTCGATGCCCACATCCAATGTCCTTGTGCTTTGTCATCTCTTGCCATCCAAAAACTTGCTTGATTTGGCTTCATGTCATGTCATCACACTCCACCTTTGTCATTAGTGTTGTCATCAATGACAATCCTAGACAACCATATTAATCACTCTCAACCTTCCATGATTCACTTTGGGTATTCCCATGTGGTAACTTGATCCACCCACCTTCCCCTCGGTACCACAGATCGGGTTGACACCATACCAACCTATTGAGATAATGTCACACCCACCTCTTGGTACACAATCTACTGTTTATACCGCTACTCCTTCCCCCCCTCCTCCCACGAAGATTGGGGGCAAGGAACCAAAATCCTTGGCAGAACCATGTCCACCTCCTACTTGTGCTTTATGTGATTTCCTCGACCATGCGACACAAAGTTGTCTCGATTTTCCAACCCTTCATACTGACATGCGCACAGTAGTCAATACCGATGACACTCCAGTTGTCAACATACCAACCATACCTGCAGTTAAGAATAAATCACTACGAACCAACCACTTGTGTGTAGTTTGTGGCCTATATGGTCATTATTCCCATAATTTCCCAAACTTGCGTGAGTACATGTCTCTCCTTAGTGATCTTCAGAAGCACTCCTGTGAGTCTGAAATCATTTTCCTTGAGGAGATCCACCCTCTGGCCTCTTCCTAGGACACCAATAATACCATTTATATGATCTCTACTTCCAGTATTCCTTCCCCTTCCTCAATCGCAGAAGATCCCTCTGATCTTTCTAGGAGCCACTTTTGTGACAACGAAGAGATCCTTGAAACCGCCACCATTTTTACCCCATTTCATTTAGTCCACATTGGTGAGTCGGTTCTTCCCATTGAATTCCAGATTCCATCAATCTTCCTTGTCGCCAAGCTTCTACTTGATACTTCACCATTGGAAAAACACCTACTTATGCTTGAACAAACAGATGAGGACTAGCGTGTTGCTCTCCAAATGATCGAAGTAGATAAGACCCAGTCGAAGTCCCTTTATGACTCCCATGTCCACCCACACACCTTTAGCGAGGGGGACCTCTTCCTCGTCTATGACTTATCCCATGATAATACTGGAAAAAGGAAGCTCAAATATATGTGGTATAGCCCTTATGTCATGAATTGATGTCTTGGAAAGGGGGCATATCTCCTTGCTCACTTCGACGACCACCTCTTAAAGAATCCTCGCAATGGTCTCTACCTCAAGAGATTCTATGCCTAAGTCGACGAAACTACACACCCTTGTATCATAGTTTTTATTTCTTCTTTTATATCGATTTTACCACAGGTCTCACAATTTGTTTCCTTGTTGTTCTAGATGGATCCTACCTTTCCCTCCTATGTTGGTTTCGCTAACGGTGCAAGTAGCTGGTCTCCTAATCTCACCTCATCTACATGGATCATTTATTCCCCATCACATGAGTTGATCCATATCGATGGAATGTGTGTTGGTATTTCTACCAACAACCAAGATGAGTATGAAGGTGTAGTTGGTCTCTTTACTGCCGCACTTCACTTGTGTATCCGTCACCTCGATGTATTCTTAGACTCCCAGCTTCTTATCGCCTAGTTGAATAACTGCTACCAGGTATGTGATTCCTGCCTCTTTAGAAATTTCATGTTCCTTAGACACTTGGTTATAAATTTCGAATCCATTTCATTCATGCATGTTCCGATAAGTCTCAATAGTGTAGTGGGTACAATGGATAATGAAGTTCTAGATTGGCACATCAATCATCGCATATAGGAAACCAATTACATCATGCATCATCATACAGTGATGCATACATATATCATATACATCATATAGGCATAGTCATTATCATAACAAGAGACTCATAAAAACCATAAAAATATGCATCCACGTGCATTCATAAATATCATATTCAGTAAAAAAGAAAAGCTCCATAGGATTTCTCGTCTGATCATACATATCATAAAAAATACCCCATGCTCAAATGCATTGGGGGCACCATCACATGCTTCTATTCTGAGTCATACTCCTATGACTCTGTGTCCTCCTCATCTGAGCTCTCCTCCTCCATCGACATGTCCCCCTATGCCACTGCTATGACATACTCAGCAGCTACCGTGATCCTCCTCATCAGAAAGATACACTCTAGAGGAGATCTGTAGCATGTGATGATAAAATCATTGTCTAGGTACTTCCACCCATCGTCGGTGAACCCCTCCAATAGTCACTCCACGTCCAGCCACAATGAGTCTAACATAATACTCCGCCACCTCCTCTTCTCATTAGCGGGTGGATATAACCCCTCCACCCTCCCCCTGCATCGCTGGTATCCCACTGGAGGGTGCAGTCCCACGTATACATTTGCACATAGTATGTCATCGATATTTACCACATATATGATCTAGCTGCCACTATGATAGTAAACTATATATGATTGAAACCACAAAGAGTCATGTATATGTACCATTTGGTCCCTAGACCTATCCTGGAGGTCGAGGCATCTCCGGATCTCCTCGGTAGTCCATGCCCGCGTATGGATAGTCCTCTATAAGGATAGGAATATACTACCACTATGCAAAAATATCCCAGGTGAAGAAACGACCTACCAAAATGCCTCCCTCCTTGATCATCATCTTGCACCATCGCCTCATGAGAGGCTTGCAAGGTCCTCCGTTGTGCACCGCTAGATGTGGTCGTAGTGTTAGTAGTCGCTCAAAGAAGAATGAGCAAAGAAAGGATGGGAAGCATAAATCCCCATATGCCAAGCTAGCCAGGTTCAACCCACACCGAATTGCTGTTAAGTACATCTAGGCCCACCTATAGTAAGTGCCCCTCTGCACACTCTCAACCATAAGTAACTAGTCACCCAAGATCTTATGAGGATGTTTTAATCCTAGTATCTGCAGTACCATCATTTCCACTGCATGAGTCTACATACTCTTGATATCACACACCAATATATATGATGCATGCAAATAATCCATGGCATAGTAATTCCCTGCACACAAGTCATCCATCAACACCCCCCTTGGGAGTTTCAATGAGATATCGTCGATAACACCTAGCAGTGCGAGGCTAGTCAGAAAGTACATGTTTCATAGGGTGATCTCTAGCCGCTGACCCTGTATGATGAAACACTCTGAGTCTCTATCCCAAAATATCACTAGCTTGTTCAACAGTGGCTTTGTTGAACACATCAAGGGGATGTGGAAGAACTTCAACAACCCACATCGGGCGAGCATATCCTGTACTTCCCCATCCTCCTCCACCTCATCTCTGACGTCCTCGATGTCTTGGTCTCACCATCCAACTCGAGGCATCCTGCACATCCAAAAATTCCTTGTTAGACTAAGTTCAACAAAAGTTTCCATTATGTTCTAGGTCGCGCTTATCGGGCCTTTTTGTGTCACCCAAGTCGTGAAAAAATGCTCGATAGGTGTGACCTGGGTCACTCCTGAACACTGAATAAGTGCGACCTAGGTCATGCTTGTCTCCTCGAATGGTGTGATTGGGTTGCACCTGTATGTCTGATAGGTGTGACTTGGGTCGCGCCTTTTCCCTTGAAAAGTGCAACCTGACCCTGCGAACCCTTCAGGCTTGATCAATGCCTCCATAATGAGAAAAAAACAAAACAAAACCACTACAAATGACGGGTTAGGTGAGTGCTCTTACCTGCAACTCATAGATTGAAAAAGTATTGGTCTAATCAAAAGAAATAAAAAACTTTTCTCTGGGCCCTCCACTCCAACTCAACACTGAACAATGAAAATGACATGTGTCATGTGGTCCCCCATTGTTTATGGACTTCATTTGTTCAACTCCTTCTTTCATGCAACATAAATTCATCCGACATCTATTTTTCACTCCATTCACACTGTCAGGTTCAGTTTTTCACCCTCTGTCCACCTATGGGACTCATGTCTCATGCTCTCCCTATCATTTTTTGGTCCATTTCCCAGAGTTACCTTGATTGGCATGCCATAAGGAAAATCAATCCACTTATGTATTGGCATGTTCATGAGTCCCCTGCTCCATACATACTATAAATTATATGTTATTTTACCACCATTCACCATCCTCTAAGGAGGCCCCACCAGTGTTCCACTATTATTTTTTATCCTTGTCAACAATGATTTCTACATCACCTCTTTCGGCACCTCGAACACTCCCTCCTTGCTTGAATGACCATTACAGAGTTTCTGTTAAGATATTTTCTGACTCCTTAAAGAATGAAAATATTATCGAGCATCCTTGGTCCCTTTCATGCTTGTTAAAGTATTTGAAAGGGCATCTATGTGGTTTCATTTATCCCTTTTTCATAATACATAGACTATTTAAAGAAAAGGACAACCCTAATACCTTCCATCTAGGAACGGTTCCCCTTTTATCCTTTTATGATATTTTGGACATTAGGACCATAACTTACAAAAAATATCACTTATGGGTTGTATTTAAGCTCTTTTCCAACCCTCTCATAAAGAAATGATCAATGAGAAAAATTGGTTTCCTTCATGCTTGTAAAAGTATTTGAATGACCGTCCAATCAGTATAGATCTAACCTTTTTCAGCTTGGTTGGAATACCTACGGAAAATAAGTCTCTCCGCACCTTTCAGATGGGAGAGCTCGCCTTTGTACACTTTTATCCTTTTTTGGACTTAGGATACTAGTGTACGAAAAAGATAGTCACTGGTGTCTTCTTCCTATTTTCAAACTCTCTAAACATGAAAAAACCATCGAGCATTTACCATCTTAGGCTCGATAAAATTCCACGAGACATTATCATATTGAGCATACTTATATCCCTTCTTCGAGCTCCTTAAAATATGAAGAAGGCCCAAATGGTGCCTTTAGGTGCCCACATATATCTCATATAGTCTCCCATTATGTCATCTTCCCCCCATTGGGTCACCTTTGTTCATATTACTATAAAATGAGTCTCCCTTGGATCCCCTGGATATCACTTGTCTAGCTACTTCCCCAAGTATCTCCCATTGTAGTCATCTCCCCAGTTCCATAGCTATGATCCCCTCTCCATGAGTCAATGCCATCTGCTGCCAGGTCAACCCTATCATTATACTTTGAAGAAAGGAAGTTTAAGTCCCCCATACTCCCTTTCCTCCATTCCCAATTCAATTTCTCAATCCCATTATTATTCCATATCTCTGGTTTCCGCCCTCGTGCTTCTATCAAGGAAACCTCATTTCCTTGGTAGTTTCAGGTCTCCCTATGTTGATATCAACACATCTATTACAGAGGATAGGTCCAATGGTCCCTGTATCTTGGTTTCATCCATCTCATTTATGAGTTCATTGGACCACTTGAAAGGAGTCCTTAGTTCCTTTTGGGTTGGTTGTGTCTCACGCTCTCGACTTCAGCTCCACTATTGCACCATTGATATTTGTACAAGGTACTGGTTCCTTCATTATTTGGTCGAAGACCTTGGTTGTCACTCGACCCTAGCACATTGGTGAGTCTATTTTGGGACTCATATCATTTCATGTCCCTTGTGATTTTTGGGTTGCGTTGGCCATAGTGTTTGAAATCCCCTTAGTATCATGCTTCCATATATTTCCAGTATCCGATGTTGTTTATTGTACCTCAGAGATCCCGACTCCCAGTCATTGATTCCATACAGTTGTGTACACCTTTAGATTCAAAAGGGCATCAATTATTATGATATTGCATTCCAAGAGAATGCCATTGTTCCTATGTATCTGTTCTTCAAATCTATCTTTGTATTTAGCCTCCCATTGAGGCCACCATTATGTACCACACATTGTATATTTGTATTGATCAACTCCCATTGCTTGATCCTTGATCCCAATTTTTAAATTGAGACATTGATATGAGTATGGGTATGCCTGCCTCATCCATATATATGTATGATATTATATGTACCTCATCCATTTTTGAGAACTAATGCAAATCAAAATCCACTGCAGTTCGAATGAGGAAACTCCGACCCCTCCACGGTCCCCTCCGGTTTCTGCACCATTGTCACCATTTCTTTCTTGATCCTATGATGTATGTCATCCATATGATGAGCTCTTTCCCTCACACATCAAGGGGAAATCTGTTAACACCAAAATTTGTCCACATATCTCTTTATTGTCCAGACCATAATTATACATCATAGTCCCACCATTATTCCCTTCATTTTTTACATTCACAATTAAATTCCACCAAAATTGGTCCAAAAGATTATTATTCCTCCCCCCATAAATACGGGGAAGATGGAAATTTATTGAAACATAATCCCACTCTCTCCAAAAAGGACCAAAAAAAACCTAAAATGAGAATGGGTAAAAAACCATGGACAAATACCATGCACAATAAAATACCATGGGTCATTACGATGGGAAAGAAAACCTTGGATTGCCCTATAAATACATTGTGAAGGTCTCCCCACAAACATTCCTTAATTCTATAAACTTTTGAACTTTCATTTTTCCTCAATTCCTCACTTCCCACACCTTTCACTACACTATCTCATGTTGCACGTCGAGTTCTCTCTGTGTAACCCTTGATCCCTTTCTTGGTGAAACCCCTTGTTGGAGATAAACAAAGACCAGGATCGGGGAAGCCTATAGACGATTTCCTAAAACAGATGCAGTGGCCTAGTTTAAAGGTATTTTATTTTATTTTATTGCATTAGTTAGATAAAAATATAAAATTATTGTTATTTCTTGTTGTAAGTCAAGGTCAAGATATCCCTTGCACCATGAACTCTACCCTTAGATTTGACTGATCTAGGGTAGGTGCTTTTGCACATAGTAGGGGAGAAATCCCCACTACAAGAAGACACCATATCTCTTATGGAAGAGGTCTCCGAAGATGAATAAAAGGAGGCTCTTCACAATTTTCAAAAGGATAAAAGCCTATGACCAGATGACTAGTCGATAGAATTTTTCCTAGGTATCTTTGAGGTTATGGGATCGGATATTTTGAAAGTGATTGATGAAACTTGCTCAGAACGTTTCATGGATGCTCCACTAAATACAACCTTCATTTCCCTTATTTGGAAATTGGACAATCCCCTATCCATGGAAGATTTTTGTCCGATCTCTCTAAGTAATTGTATCTACAAGGTGGCCACGAAGGTAATTGGTAGAATATTGAAGAAGATTGATAGAATATTGAAGAAGATTCTCTATATTGCGGTATCTAAAGAACAATTTGGTTTCTTAGAAGGTTGAAATATTCTTGAAGTGATCGATGTGGCTTAATAAGGCTTGCATAACATCAAAACCAAGAAAATAAAAGGTGCAATTTTGAAGAGTGATATGTCAAAGACATATGACAGGGTGAGTTGGACATATATCAGACTACTTTTAACTCATCTTGGTGTCAAGGTCCCTTTTATAAATTGGATTATTTTTTGTATTACGATAGTTTATTTTTTGGACCTCATTACTGGGGTGGCATATCCTTTTTTTCATGTGGAAAGAGGCTTGCAACAAGGATGTCCTATGCCCCCCTTCATTTTTCTTCTTGTTGTAGAAGCTCATTAGAGCACTGGATGTGGCTAGAAGTCCGGGAAAGTTCCAAGGTATATCTATTACTCCTACTTTAATAATAACTCATCTTCTTTTTGTCGATGATATCTTGATTTCTATGATGGATTAAAAGGCGATGCTAAGGGACTTTTGTAAAGTCTAGGGGTCTTTGGAAGGGCAATGGGTATACAAATTAAGGACATAAAATATTATCTCTCTATTCAAAACTTGGAGGAAAATGATCTAATCTATTACATAAATATTTTTCCTTATGAAGTTAAAGCCTTTAATGATGGGCTAAAATATCTTGGATTTTATCTAAAGCCGAATGTGTATACAAAAGAGGGTTGGATGTGGCTCATAGAAAAAATGGAAAAAGGGTTAAAAATTTGGAGCATCAGATGGATTTGCAAGGTGGGAAGGCTAGTTTTGGTAAAATTAGTCTTAGAAGCCATCCCAATGTATTGGATGTGTCTAGCATGGATCCCAAAAGGTATCCTGAAGAAGGCTTGAAAAATATGCTTCAGATTTTTATGGCCTAGAAATTAGGAAAAGTTCATCATGCCTTGGGTTAAATGGAATGCTTTGGCCACTCCCAAAATGCCAAGAGGATGGGGTTTGTAGAAAATATTTTTATTCTACAAGTCTATGGAAGCCAGAGTTTGTTGGAGACTAATATCTTCAGAGAGCTTGTGGACGTTTTTGGTCTATCAAAAGTCTATTTTCCAGGAATCAATTAAAGAATGGGAAATGAATCCGATAAAAAATAGATTTTCTGTCTTTGATATATGGAAGGATGTCCTAAAATCCTTTCATGTAATTTGGGATGGCCTTGCTTGGATTGTAAAGGTATCTAGAGTCCACATAGGCTCCGATCCTTGGCCTAGTTTTGGAGTGAACAATATTTTACCTTCGACTTTGATTCAATATTTTCATAATCAAGGGATATTTTTTATCAACCAGATTGTTGACCTAGAATCCACTAGCTGATGGAGTCAAGGATGGAAGGATGCAATCTAATTAGAATTAGAGAAGTTTCATTCTAAAAATTGGAACATTTTCCTTAGAGTTTTAAAAGTTGCACACATCTAGATAACATATAGCAAGTATGAAATCATTTTGGTGCATGCTCCACACGGTTCATATACCCCAAAATCGGGCTATATGAAACTAAACCTAGATTTGCTACTGAGAGATCCTTAGTGGTGGTGGAAAGGCTTATGGAAATTAAAATGATTCTTAAAATCCCACATATTCACGTGGTGTGTGATAAAAAATAAGGTTACAACTTGTGATTTTATTAAACAAAGATAGAAGGAAGGCTTAGGATGGTGTGCATTGTGTAAGGATTACGATGAAATTGTTTCACATCTCTTCATTGAATGCTCTTTTGTGGCATGAACCTTTGTAGAAGATGCAAATTATCAAGTGGCATGAACCTTTCTAGAATATGCATGGAGATATTTGGTATATGTAACCTCAAATTGTCGGATAAAATACTTACCTGTGATCATTAGCCAAGGAGTGTGGATGGCCAAGAATGAAACCATCTACCAAGAGAAAGTATTGATCCTAGTGTTAGAGTTTTAATGGTTATACAAGATATTAATACATTTAGCAACATAACATCATAACCATATGCAATAGGATCACTAAAATATAGACAAGCGCAACAAAAAAGGGACACAAATATTTGGTCCTGAGAAAACCCTCTATCAGGAAAAAACCAACAACCTCTTAAGTATAGACTCATCACATAGTATAATTTCATACAAATATGGAAATACAAAAATATAGATAACTTCCGTAGCTTCTTCTTCTTCTCTTCCCCAACGAACTTGTCTTTCTCCCTCTTGGAGCGAACTTTATTAAGCTTGAAGTGTGTCCAAATGAGGGAGGGAACCTCCCTATTTATACTAATCACGTGTGTTACATTTTGGTTCAACAGGGCTGACTTTTGGACATGACTAGGCTAACCTATCCTAGGAAGACTCAAAAAATACATTTTACAATATTCTTTTGGGGACCATTTCCCTGACTTACAATGGAAGTTTTATCTCGACTCTTACATGGCAAATAACATTAATGACACCTTCTGATTAGAGGGAAAACATCCCCAAAAGGAGGTACAATAAAAGTACAATAAAATACAATAATAATAATACAAATAATACAATGATCCGAAGTTACATTTACAAAAAACACTTCCTCTTAACAAGGAAGGTATTCTTCTGACTTGATCATCACCATAATTAGACACAATATCTGGACATCATCATCATCGCTGGATCATATCATTGGATCATCATCATCATCACATATGCAACAAATCTCATCTCATCGACCATTGACTAGTGACATATCTCGAATCTATACATCCTCATAAGTTATACAACACTAACCCTTTTTCATGCTGGATGTAGTATTGGATCCAACCAAGAATTCATCATATACAGATCCAGTCACTTTTCATACCATATGTAGGCCTATATTTAGGACTTCATCATCTCTACGAGCAAGCCATTAAGTAGGTACAACCTAGGTCCTCATTTTACATTTCCAAAGCAATGACCTGCATCTCCTACTGTCATCCCGTCATATCCTGATCATCTCATAATATCATGTGGAGAGCATCCTAGGTTCCTATATCACATCCCTAGTACAACCTACATCTTCTTCACACGTGGAGAGCATCCCAGGATCACATACCTATGTCTTTGAGACATGTAGAGAGCATCCCATATGTATTACATCCCTTGGTTAACTTGCATCTTCTTGACATATGGAGAGAATCCCAGGATCACACACATGAATCTTACAGACATGTAGAGATCATCCCAAGAACATTTGAGTCTTCCACCCAGTGGATAGCATCCTAGATGTATTACAACCCTCATACCACTAGTGTCTTCTGGACATGTGGAGAGCAGCTTAGGATGACACACTTGCATCTTCCAGACATGTAGAGAGTAGTCCAAGTGTAAATACATATTCCATACATATCACATCATTTCCACTTTCTAGGAACATCGATTTGGATAACACCAAGATTATCTTTGAAGTACTCAAACTTTACATTGATTGTCTTCTCGTTTGTTGCCACATACTAGAGCTTGACTGCTCCTCTCTGCACCATATCTAGAATATAGTGATACTTGATCTTTATGTGCTCTGACTTGTCATGAAATACACAAGTCATCTCTAACTCAACATTGAATAGTCACACAAGTAGCTTCCAAAGATACACTGGCTCAAAATCTCGCTGAACAAGTGCTACACTCATTTTCTTCTTGTTTCACCAAGAAAGTATGCCAGACCTCAAGCTGAAGTAGCAACCTGAAGTGCTCTTCCATTATGTAACACTACAATCCCAATCAGAGTCAATATATCCTTGCAGGAAGATCTTGTAAATGTCTCGCATGTCTGAGGACATACTCAATCGTACCCTCCAATTACCTCATCATGTGCTTTGACACAACCATGTGCACACGTCTCGACTCCACCATGTAATAGCACAAGGTGTTCTCCGCAAAGAAAATATCTATTCTAGTGTTTGTCAGATACATCAGCAAATCGATCATCTTCATATATACTGTGGCATCAACTATATGTGAAGATCACAAAACAACTTCAAGTTCAATGCCAACAATGTATCCTTGCAATATAACATCTCGAATCTCTTCGAGATTTCGACCGCACATTTTCCTTAGTTAAGGAAAATATCCTATGGATTCTTCCACACCCAAGAATCATGTCAATATTCTCAAACTCTAAGATATTTTGTAGCCACTCCCTCTGAAGCGAAGCACCATCCTCCCTCTACATATTGTACTCTCTGCATTGAGACGTTCTTCACTGGAGTGACATGTATCCTCCTTTATTGTTGATGTTCTGCGTATCCATCTATGTCTTCTCTCAAGGTCGTCGAATACCAAGATCCTCCATCTCAAACGTTGTTGAAAGTTACTCTTGCACCCATCTATGAGCTTCACGTCATTTGTAGGCTTCCATATTCGACATTGTAGAAAAGGTTGAGATCTCCATCACTCTAGGTGATCCTCAAGTAATTGTATGTGTTGTCCCATGGGTTCCTTATGAGCCTGTACAAATCCTTCAATGCACATGTGGTTCTCTGCTTGATGGGAACTTCTACTCCTATGAAGAAGTGTGTCTGGTTAATGGAGCATGTTTTTCCATAATCTATTCCCTCTTTCTTAGAGAAACCACAAACCTTTATTAGTATTAATCGATGCTACCATCTGATGCATGCTTGATCTTGTAGACCCACTTGGAAGACACTACAGACTTCCCTTCAGGTCTTGGAACCTCATCAATGATGTCACCCAATAGTGCTACATAATTGGAGTGTGTCCAAGGCCACTTACTTTCTTTGGAAGTCCCATCTAGAGCACCATACTTTTCTTCATCTTGGATTATTTCTCATGCCTAAGATGGTCTTCTCTTGTGGGTGTTCACTTCTTGAGGTGGATCTACAGGTCTCTATGACTCAGTTATATCATGATTCTTGTATTATTCTGAATCGCTTTCTTCCATCATAGTGTCTCTAACCCTGGGAGCTTCAGGTTCCTCTTCATTTTGTTGGAGTGAATCTTCTTTGAGTATTATGGCTGAATCGACATCACTTGTTCTTCAGAACAACTCTCATCCTTGTTTTCTTGTAGGTGATTGTACATGATCTTTCCTACAATTCAAATTTAGTTGCATGATTAGAAATATTTCAGAATTTTTCAAAACATATTAATAATGACAAATATTTATGCATAAAGGCATATGTCACACAATCATGCAACTATCTTAGCCAATGCTACAACATTCATCATATATGGTAAGTTTCTAGATTCCTTCCATCTCTACTAGAACATTATTAAGAGCGTGCACTACTCCCCATATGTCATCAAAGAGGTTTCATTGTAGATAAGTAGCAATGGAATATTGTACAACACCATAGGCCACTTACACATCACATGCATATTAGTAGTATACTGTTCTTGAATAAAAACATTATAACATGCATAATACATTTCCTAAGCCTAGGAACATAAATATGTACATAACTTAACAATATTATTTAAGTAACTAGATATATAGGAAATGAAAATTTAAACACTTATCTTTGTTTATTTGGAAGATTCCCTCTTGATCTTTTTCTCCTTGCAGGAATAAATGGAGTTTTGATAGTGTACTTTTCTCCATCACCTTATTTTGAGGACCTATGCTTGTCCTGATCATGATCTACAAAGATTGACCAAGTTTTCTACACCATATATCTAAGTGTCCCTTCTTCTTCATCAATCACAACTACCTCCCTTCTTATCCAATGTTGATATGGATAAGAGGCTCTTCTTCTTCATGGGTTGAATCCTTCTATCTCAAAGTACATATTCGTCACCACTTGAGGAATATTCCCTTGTTCTCTTCTCGGTAGGTTCATTATCTTTGGTGTCATCATCACCTAGTTTTTCTTCTTTTTCTGTTAAACTTGTCGAGCCTCCTTATGGCACAAATTCCTTGAATGAAATATTCCCATGATCTTGGGAGACCATTCAAGGTGGTCATCACCACTTCTGATTTCTTGATAGAGTCTCAAATGGATTCTAGTTTCTCCTTGATATGGGAGACCCTTGTGAGGTAGGATTGAATTCTTTCTAACATCTTAATCTTCATACCCTTGAGTTGAGTTCTCAAGGTCATCTTTCTGTTGACATTATTTCCTTCATACAAGCCAGTGATTGTATAAAACATCTTCTTGGGACTCTTCAAGGATGACACATGTGAGATAAAATGGTCCTTGATGGAATATGCAATACTATTCTTGGCTTTGATTAGGTTGTTCTTATGCTTATCTTTGTTCTTACCTCCCTCTGGATCTACAACTTCTCCTTTGACATAGTCTTCAATTCATGCTCTTATGTATGAGAAGCACTTTATACTTCTATGCCTGGATGTTCTCACATCCTTCAAGCTTATGCTCAATCTTGGTACTATTTGTCATCATGATAACAAGGAATTAGATCTTACCAATTTGAGATCCTTCAACAGTTCCTTGATCTGGATGACCTAGGGTTCCATAGAGAAACCCTAATTTTCAAGTTTGGAATATTGAAATTATGTCTAGATATAAATACATGCTTCCTTGAGGTGATTTTTCTAGTGAGGTCCTTTTCCAAAAATAGTGGAGGGAAACTCCAAAAACTTGATGTCCTAGTTTCTTTGATTTCTTCTACAGAATTGGTCTGTCTTGATTCTGATGTATCTATGAATTTTCTTCTCCTCAAGGTCTAAAAACTTCATCCCAAGGTATCTTTATCTATCTGATTTCCAACCCCGTAGGTTAGAGAAATATTTTATTCACCAAGTGGAATTTATTCTAAGTTTCCCAACATGATCTGTTTATGGACTAATTCAGTATATCAAACTTGTACAGAATTCCACATGTCATCGCTTGACCTTTGGGTTCTGAAACTCGCACCATAAAATATACAGTCTATGCCCTATCTAAAACATCTTATGAAATTCTATTTGGATATTTCTATCTTGAGATATATCGGTTTTCCCTAGGTCACCTGTTTAAGACTAAATTATGGAAGAGGCAGAAACCCTATTTTGGAGGGATCATGTCTCCTGAAGTATATCAAATTTGAGGCTTAAATTATCATAAAAGGTACATCAATATTTCATCTTATACATGTAAAATTTTATGCTCTTGATCCTTCTCCAAACTCAAGTTATAGTGAAAATTTCAAGATGACTAGTTTTTTCCTTCCAGGGTTTTCAACCATGAAACCCTAATCTCCAGTAGCTACACTTGTAGCAATATTTCGGCTGTTTAGTGCCTTGTTTCAGGGTGGCTCTGATACCATGTTAGATTTTTAATGGTTATACAATATCTTAAAACATTTATCATCATAACATCATAACCATATGCAATGGGATCATTGAAAGATAGACAAACACAACATAAAAGAGACACAAATATTTTATCTAGGAAAACTCCTCTCGAGAAAAACCTAGCAAATTATTCAATATAGATTCATCACATAGTACAATTTCATACAAATATGGAAATACCAAAAGATAAGATAACTTTTGCAGCTTCTTCTTCTTCTCTTCCCCAACGAACTTGTCTTTCTCTCTCTCTTGGAGTGAACTTGCAGTGTGTCCAAATGAGGGAGGGCGCCTCCCTATTTATGCTAATCATGTGTGTGACATTTTGTTCCAACAGGGTCGACTTCTGGACCTGAATGGGCTGAAATATCCTAAGGGGACTCAAAAAATACATTTTACAATATTCTTTTGGGGACTATTGTCACAAATTACAACAAAGGTTTTACGTCGACTTGTACATGAACAATTACATTAATGACACCTTCTAATCGGAGGGAAAACATCCCCGAAAGGAAGTACAATAAAAGTACAATAAAATATAATAATAATAAAATAAATAATACAATGAATAATATCTTCCGAAATTACATTAACAACAACACCTAGACCTTGTTGTTGCACAAAGAGTTATTATCCTCTCTCACTTCCCACAAGAAAAAGGAATTGCACTAATTAGATGTATTCAGGAAGAATAGGTGGACCAATCAAAGTCGTGGGACTTTTTCAATGGGACTTCACGAAACATTTTTTAGAATTGTGGGGGTGTGCAATTTCATTTTTATTTTTAGAATCCCATTTTTTCAAAATAAAAACAGGATTGGGTCCTAGTACAAACAATTATGTCGAGCTGATGTCTTTAAAATTGCTACTGCTATTTGCAAGGGAAAGAATGTAAAACATGTACAGTTATTTGGGGATTCAAATACTATAAGAAACTGGTCTAGGAAAACAAATAAGTGTCATAATTTATTTTTACTTTCAATGCTTGAAGAAGTTAACAGAATATTGGACACATTTGATTTTTACTCTATTAAACATGTATATAGGGAATGAAACTTGGAGGTTGATATGCTTTACAAGGAAGTAATTCAGCTGGGTCATGGGCAGTGGATGATTTTAGAGACTGTTGAAGGAGAACATTTTGAATTTCATCACAGACCTTTCATCAAAGTCATTCTAGTTCCTGAGCTCGAACAATGAAAGTCTAAAATATGATGGTCAAATTTCCTTCTATGAGATATATTCTTGTTATTTTGTAATGCTTTTTTTTGGACTCCATAATCAAAGAACTTATATGTCTTTATATATGTAAGATCTAATGTATAAAACAATCCACATGTCCCCTCTTTTTGTTGACAACATATTTGTGGAACAGTCTATGTGCAAACAACTGAAACTTTGTTTCTGTTGGTACTTGTTCTATTTTGAACATATATTTGCAAAGTTTGGCCTTCACTTTGGGTCATGAAATACATGGAAACATGTATTTTACACAATGTAAATTTCTTTTCTCTTTGGTTGAAATAAAATTTACGGTTTTTTCCAAGGAAAAAAACATGCCATCATAGTAAAGAAGCTCTCAGACATGTTGGCTCTACTAGGTTTCACCTTGGTAATTTCATCAAAGAGTGCACAATTAGGATTTCCCTAGATACTACTCTACTTATTCCATATGAAATCCATTGTATTAGCCTTTGATATACTCATGTGCACCTTGAACATGGCCATCTACCAATTTTCTAGTGGAATTGTTTACCAAATGACACAATATCGGCCTATAGGTTTAGAGGAACTTTGATTTTAAAGGTGTTTGGATGTGAACTAGCCCATAATTTGAAACTTTGTGTATGAAACAAGTTGTCTAGTCATTAGTGTATAATGATTCTAGTGCACACAATTTCGCCCCTATATGTTTTGATGGTAACTTGTTTTTAAGGGTGTTCAATTGATCTAGAGATGGTATAAGAATGATGCTTACAAACTATGATGCCAATGAAATTAAGAAGCTAACAAGCTCTCTAGATATTGCTAAGGGACCTAATCTGGTTCATAGTAGATTTATTAAATGATTATAGTTCATTCCTTAAATGGATTGATCTTCTCCAAAGCCTAGGAAAAAATCCCTCTTTCTCTATGATCATGCTTTGGTCATAAAGTTTATTGGGCTATGGCAAAGCCCATGAGCTATGGAGTCATGAGTAGCAAAGAATTGTATCTCTGAAATTGAAGGCCAGGTTAATTCCTCTACTTGTGAGAGGCATGGTTTGTTTACTTTCATCTTTTCTTGTAAGGTAGATTGAGACCTTATTTGCTTGGAACCTATTTCATGGGATCCAAAGGAGTATTTTTAACTCATCGATCTCTTGATTTTAATCCAGAAGAGAAGAAAATAACCACCCTAGTGTGGATAAGGTTGCCTCATATCCCATTAACATTCTCAATGAATCTCTCTCAGAGCTATTGGAGAAAATCTTGGTTAATACACGGATTGAGCATATTTGAAGGGAAACCTCCTTATATGTGCTCATATATGCATGGAAGTGAATATGGAGAAAGGCCTCCCAGAGGCTTTGCAAATCACTATGGATGGATGATGTTATTATAAAGCATTGGATTGTGAACAAATCCGTTTCAAATGCACATCTTTCCATGAGTATGGGAACTTTGCTAAAAATTGCACAAATATTCAAGAGATTTAATATTCTTAATTTTCAAATCCTTGCAAGGAATCAAAACAAAAAATATTCAAGGTGGTCAAGGATAGGTGTAGGAGAACTTGCCCCGAGGAGTCACAACAACCTCAACAAAACCAAGAAGATGTTCCTAAATCAAGCAATAGAAGATTTGGATATCTTGAATATTTAGAAGATTCAAAGACTAAAAATGAAAAGAATGAGAAAACAATTGAAGATATTGAAGTTAGAATATAGGAAGATTTTGAAGGTGGTATTGATCCATCTAAAACTTTTGTAAATCCAAAGGTTGCTAATTTTTTAGAAGAGGTCTCAAAGAAACAGACACTCCATACATTTCCAATAGTGGAAGAGGATCCTTCAACATCTTCAAATCGTCCTTCTTATACTAGAGTCTTGAAGAAATTTCCACATCCCTCTACTTCTCTCACTAGGGGATTGAAATCAAATTGGGATCATAGATAAAAAATACAAAGTCAAATATGTTGATTGGCCATAAACTCACCCTAGATTCACCTACATTGAAAGGGAGGAAAGTGGCTCATCCAATCAATAATCGTGGACTTTTTCTACAATATGCTTTGGAAGAATTTATTATTGTATTCAAGGAACTAAAAGAAAAAAGAAATTAAAAAAAAAACTCTTTAATTGAAGAAAGAAAGTCTTAAAATCTTCAATTTTCTTATTAATTTGACCACAAATTTTTTTAATACAAAAATTTACACTTTAAAAAAAAATCTCATCATACTAATATTAATTAAAAACATACCCATACAAATACAAATTCAATTAAAATAATATAAAATTGTAACATCCACTATCATATAAAATTCCAACACGAACCTAAAATTGTTAAAGGCTTACATAATTGCAGCTAAATAAATAAATAAATATTATTAATTAAAGTCTCATCATACTAATATTAATTAAAAACACCTATACAAATTCAATTCAATTAAAATAATATAAAATTGTAACATCCACTATCATTTAAAATTCCAACATGAACCTAAAATTGTTAAAGGCTTACATAATTGCAGCTAAATAAATAAATATTATTAATAATTAAGCGTATAATTATATAAATGCAATTAAAATAATATAAAATTGTAACCTCCAATGCTTTTAAAATATAAAGTGATTTAAAAATGCTTACCTAATAATATCTAAATCAAAATATACATATGCCTTTAAATATGATTAAATGTTGAAAAGGATTCTTACTATCGATCATTATGGAGGTTTTCTCTTATTCTTTATCACAAACTTTATCATAAGATGGCATAAAATATCAAAAAGTATCTTAAATAAAATACTAGGCACACTTAAATAAACAATTATTTCTCTCCATCCATCATATTGGCGGCATTTGATTATGTTTGTCATACGATGGCTTAATGGACTTGTTTTTAATGCTCGACTGATTTGAAGGAATTAAGAGTCAAATTAGTTTTTTCTAAATAAATTGATAAATGTCCACTTCTATTTTTAAATCTTTTTTCTCATTAATAATAATAAAATGGAAGTCTCCCTTTAATATAGTAAGATTTTTTCAAATTAGATAGCCTAAAGTATAGTGAGTTTTTTTTTTCAAATTAAAAAGCCCTAAGGGCCCTTTTGTTAAGGAATTTCTACTAGTCCATTCTTATTGGTACTTTTGGATTTGCTTTCAACAAAATAATTTTTATGAAACATAATTATGAAACATAATGATGATGTTTAGTTTTATAATAAAACTATTTGGATATATTAAATTTATTAAAATTAATTAATTATTTTAAGTACACGAGTCTCACACCTTTAACTTTAATAAAGAGTTGTCTCCGAAGACAAATTCTATATCGGAGATTGTTAATAAGTGTTAATATGAAATAATAAAGGTTTATTATATATATTTTTATAAATGTTCTTATAACATAATAAAAATATAAAATTATTAATCAAAATGGTGTTTTATATTTGAAAATGTGATTTTTTTATATAAAATATGATTTTTTTTAAAGATAAAATTGATTAATCAAAATACTGTTTAATATTTGAAAATGTAATCAAATCTGACATAATTTTACACACAAAACATATTCATCAAAATGAAATATGAGATCATTTTATACATAAGACATTCATCATAGTGATGTCTTCAATCAAGTTGAAAATGTGAGATCATTTATTTTTTTTAATGCTAATGTTGCCACTCTTCATGAAAAAGTGTTGAGCAACTTTATATGCTACATGTTTACACATAAATGTCTTTATTTCCAACATAATATGTTGGAAGTATTTATATGAAAAATGTTAAGAGTTAAAAAGTTTGTTTTTTACTCTGTATTATGAATATAAGAACTTAAATGTTTTCATTATTCTTTTGGTGTTGTTGAGCTAAACTTTGACTGGGTTGAGGAGGTTAGACCAAATTAATGTTTAATGGTGGAAATAAGCGAGGAGTACATTGCTATATACTATATATTATAAGAAGTAGGTTCTTGTGGAGTATTTAAGGAAGAAAGTACAATTGGAGTACAAAGTGGGGGCTTATAAAGGACACCGAGACCTACATAAGAAATAACACCTCAATTCAAGTACATATGACCAAAGTGTTATGTCATAATCTACCATCTTATACTAGGTTGATCATATGAGGCCATTGACTACATGAGATTCCTTTGACATGATAGCTGAGCTTACTAGATAAGGTTTCTAGGAGCATCATGTTTAATCTCATACAAGAAACCTAATTAGGAGAATGTTAGATATAGATCCTCGAACATAAGGATGTATTTCTCTAATTCATATCATGAGTGTTCATGCACTATTTTATGGGGATGATGATGATGATGACAATAAAGATGATGTCGATGATGATGATGACAATGATGACGAAGATGATGACGATGATGATGACAATGATGACACATATGACGACGACGACGACGATGTTGATGATCATGTCGATGATGTCAATGATGATGATGATGTTGATGACGAAGATGATGATGATGACAATGACAATGGAGATGATGATGGCGATGCTGACAATGACGACAACAACAATGACGATTACGATGATGACGATGATTATTATTATGTTAGTGATTATGATCATTATGACATAAATGACAAATATGATGACGATGACATTGATAATGAAGATGATGACGACGATGACGACGATAACGACGAAAACGATGAAAACGATGATGACGATGATGTTGATGATAACATTGTTGATGAAGATGATAACATTGATGACGACGGGGCATCATGAATTGTCCATACACGTATTCCATGGAATTGAAACTCCTTTTGTCCTATTGGTCTAGAGACATCATACATAGTGATGCCAATCCATAACTTTAGTATCTCGTCAATAAGAGGCTCGATATACACATTTATATCTTTAACTTGGTACTTACCTAGTTGATTGAAACTACACACAATTACTACCATATGCATTTTTAGTAAATAAATAAATATAATATATTATGCAACAAACAAGACAAATGAAATGTTACGTTCAAAAAATTATTGTAAACCAATACATAGAACAATTACTGCCATGATTATGTGCTTCCTCTTTAATGACATTCAAGGAGGAATGTTATTGTTGATAAAAAAAATGTTCGCACTGAGTAAAGAGGCATGAGCTCTCCAAATGGATTAACACCATCAACTACCTGAAAGGCTAACATTACGATGTTCTTCTTTAAAAAATGACCATTTTCCTCAATGTTACTAAATTCATAACCATTGCAAGCATTCAAAGAACACCATCTTCACTTTTGTTTTGTGCATTGTAATCCATAAACTGTGCTATACTTTGGAACTTAGATAGTTAGTGCAAACGTGTAATTATGGTTATATGAAAAATAACCTTGCAAGGAACCATTTTTGTTACTTGATCGATTCAATATCTATTAATATGACATTGCGAGCATTCTATTTCTGATGCATATTGTCCATAATATACAATATAATCATTAGGACATGCATCAATACCTTGATTCTCCATTCCAATATCTTTCATAATGGAAGATAAATATCAGTATGTGCGTGGTAAACTATTTGACGGTGGTAACATAAATTCACCTAAAAATCTACAACATAAAAAATAATTAGCTAGTTTAAAGAATATTAATCATAAATATTGCATCCTTTTTTACACATTAACTAACACTAAAAACGAAGGAAAAAAGGTCAACCTTTATATATATGTGATGAAACATATTACATACCTTAGGATTTGTGTGAGACAAGTGTTTGAAAAACCATTCAAAACCTTTAAGTTCACCAACAATAATGTAGCATAGATAAGATTTGGTTTTGTGCCTTCATAGAGGGGTTGCTATGCCTTCTCAAGTAGAGGTACATCATGTATATCATTAAATTTGTCCTAATCCATTCGAGCAAATGTGTCTTGGATCAATGTATTTGTCCCATCATCTTCAACTATGTTATTATTGTCATCTTCTTCCATAGGATCATTAACTTGATATTCAGTATTCGCTCCATGTTCCTCATTTTGTACAACACCATTTCTACTACTACTTGGCACATTCTCCGGTGGAAAACACTCAGGGGCCTTGTCTTTATAATTACAAATAATCAAGTAAAATTAGTATGTATAAAAAATATTAAAATGATATAAAATTTTACAAACACGATAAATATAAAGACATATAATGAATATATAACTTACCAAGGGTTGATATTCATACCCCACTTCAACGTGCCCATATTTCCTACAATGTCTTTTTTTAAACTATTTTTATTAAAATAATTCTATGAGAGAAACCCTTGCATCGAGTTCAAAGAGAAATAATGCTTCCTATCACTCCTTTCTCTTAATGTAACCCGCAACCTAGAAAGCCTCCTTTGATTTTCTTCTTGACTAATTTTATCTCACATTCTTCCCTATTAAAATAGAGTGATGATTATCTTAAAAAATCAAGTAGTGTTTATCAACTATTCATAATGAAACTAACATATTAAATAAATCTGTTTTTTTTTTAAACAAAAACAAAAAAAACCTTATAACCTCTCATAGTTGTTGCAAATATAAAAAAATATCGAAACGTCTCTTGGATATCATATATTTGTGGAGGTTATTGCCATCAAAATTTTGATGAACGTTGACCATGATAGTGTTGAACACACAAAAAAAGCATTCGTCATTTCAAAGGTGCAACGGGTATATAACCCATCATCGCAATTGAGACGAACAACCTCTCTAGTGGGATTGTCATTGGAACACTGACAACATAGATAATGTCATCAGACATGGGATGAAGGGTGATGGTGCGTCATAAGACCGGCGAACTTGGGTCAACTAAAAAAATGAAATTGACCCAACTAAAAGTTAAAATGAAATTTAAATATTACCGAGTAATTTTTTTAATGGAACGAGTGATTTTATTTGTGAGACTATTTCGTTGAATTTTGACCCTATATGTAGGAAGGAAAAGAGGCCTACAAAAATGAATGGAATATGCAAAACAAATCAATAGATGAATAAACTAAGGTAATCCTAGGGGAAAATTTTGTTCCACATCCACACATAGCTCACAGAGTAAAGGAAACAACGATGAGGTTGAGATCATGGATGAATATAGCGAAGATATGGAGTTAGACAAAGTATATCTACAATACCTGAAGGAATTCTAGTGATGTTAGGAATACATGTATATTCCACTTAAGCAATTGCAATTATTGAAAGAGGCATTGTTTCAATCAAGAGATGCATCTCAATTGGGTATTTGCCTGAAAAATCTCAAAGAATTCAAAAATGGCCCTAGGGAGGACAAAAAATGAGGACACAAGAGCAACAAGCAACGAATTGAAGAAATGGGATCCCAACTCATAGACTCAGAAAAATATGTCAACTAACAGAGAATTTTTTCTCGACTCCCCCTCCTTTGGAGTCTAGAAAGTGGAGATAACGTTCATTTAAAATCAGTTATTTTCCAGGTTTGTGGTGATAACCGTGTGAACGATAGAGCATATATATTTTGAAAGAGTTCCCATATTTATGTTCTATTTGCGTAGGTGGATGTCAAATGTCTTCTCTAGTTCCAAAAACAGGCTATAATAAATATTATAATCAATTTAGATCGAGTTATGGTCATTTTAAGTTTTTTGGAATTGGTGATAAATCTTTGATTTCTTCATCTCTTATCTTGAAATTTTTGTCATGAGTTTCTTGTTGTCTCTACATTATGGTTTATGTTAGTTTATTCATCATGTTTACATAGGTTATCTTGTTCCTATTTTACTCATCTCTAACCTTCTTGTGTGAAAGATGTTTTGACATTTTTAGGGGCATGGATATCTAGTATGGTAATGGTGACATCAAGAAATGAATCTATTCTTAGGATTTAGTTGCTTAATGGCTTATATTTTCATATCTTCAAGTGATATAATTGTTTTATTTGATTAATTTTTTGCTCAATATTATAACATGGTCTCCCTTTTCCAATAATGACGATGCTTCTAACATGGTGTCATATTTTGATTAGTATTTTTATCTCGGTAGCATGCTATGCTCTTTCGTTGTAAAATCTCACCGTCCCTTGTTGTGTAAAAGAAATTTCATATACTCATCTATCTTTCATATTTCATGTCATGTATTTTTTCTGTGTAATTATGGGTTTATCATGTTTATAAATGCTTTACTCTTGGATTTTTTTTATGCAGATTAGCTATCTGTTTACTCCACTTTCACCATATGGATATTTGTGAAGAGTTGTGGGATAACTTGATTATGTCATTCCTTCCTATATTAATCATATTGTTATGGTTATCTATGGTTCTTCAACATTGTTCCTACTTTTATCTTATTTTTGACAACTGCAAATTGAAACTTTTTGTTATTTGGGATGGTTGATGTTAAGCATGGATCTAATGTAATAAAATCCATATTATATCACCATAATCCAGTAATAATGTATGAAATGAAATTCCATATTCTACTAGAAATCCATGATGATTATCTATGGGACAAACATTTCGATGGAAAGACCATTAGGGTCTTGTATTTGTAATGTAATATTCAATAGAGTTCTTTGGTCATGAAGACTGTCCATTGGAAACATATATATGGTTCTTGTATTAGTGATGAGTTCTATTGTTCTTGCATCTTTCAGCTTGGTTGTGAAGAATGTTTTCTTGGCACATGTTTCTATGGATAGGCCATTCAGATATTGTATTTGCAATGTAATCTTTAGTAGATTTCTTTGAAGACTATTTGCTGGAAACATTTCAATGTATAGATTTGGGGTTCTTGTATTTATGATGTGGCATATTACAAAGTTATTTCAAATATCATTTGGGTTACAGGTTGTGATGAATGTATGCTTGCCATAGTCTTTTGTATTGGCCATCATAGGTTTCTATACACTATTGTGGTGTTATGCAAGAACTCAGTGTACAACTTGGTTCAGATGCAATTACATGATTAAGTGAGAAGTGGTTGTTCTCTTCATCATCTTCATAAGGTGAAGTTTGTTCTTATTCACAAATTATGGAAACTATAAAAGTTGTCATCAAGGGGGAGGTTAGTGTGATGTCACCTTCCTCCATTTGTATTATTTCTGCTAGTCATCATTAAGGGGGAGTGTTAGAATATGTAATGATGACTTGTATTGCTATTGTTGGACAAATATCATAAAATGAATGAAATAACTCTAATATTATAAAATAGAATTATCCCACATGCATCATATAATTAATTCTCTTATAACCATGCTTTATATAAGAGAGGTGGGAAGCTATTTATCCCACATGTGTTATGACATGTAAATATTCCATACCTCTAACTATAAAATAGAGGTGAAATAGACCCTTTGATGGTATGTTGTGATAGATTGTTAAATCACACATTTGATGTTGTGTATGTCATTTGTACACACATGATTTTGATATGGTGTGAAGATGGAGAGTGATGCATATGTGGAGATGCCTTGTATTTTAAGATGGATAGAAAAGGAACGAGGTCTTCACTCAGTGAAACCATGTCACAACGCCTTCGTTCATGGGATATTAAAGAATACCCCTAATTTCACTATATATTGATAATTACCTACAAAAACCCTATTATTGAACCCCCCTCCCAATACATATTTCTAATTTAAAAAACCCTATTTTTATGATATATTCCTTATTTTTACAAGAAATCCCTTTTTTTATATCCCACAATACCTATAAACCCCTTATACACTACTGCTCCCCCCCAATATCTACAATTTATTGACTTTATCTTTCACAATTAAAAACCCCCCTTTATGAATGAACGTGGAAAGAGTATGAAGGATTCTAGGTCCATGATCTCCTTTATCATTACAATTACATTTTGATGAAGGTAATGACTTCTACACAGTTTATTATAGATGTGGAATTATCTTGGATTATTTCCAAAGACAAAGGGAGAATCCCTAACATGAATAATACCCTAAGGTGGCTTCATCGGCGGTATGAGTTTACTTGAATTATCTCTCTCATCATGATTAGAGTAGGTAGGTAGGTTTCATAATCTATTGCATAAGCATTTGATTTTTCCATTTGATTTTACTCATGCATTGCACTTGCTATTTATTGCATATCATTTTGATTTGAACAAGGTAGAGTGAAATTGTATTCCTTTGATGGATTTGATGAAATTGTTGTTTGAAGCGTGTGTAGGTCCTACATGTACCAAAATATTCAAAGTTTCTCATGCAATCTTGAGATAAGTGCATGTCCCACATTTGGATCCAGTTGTTACCCTCTAGATACTCTATGGTGTGCCCTACCAGAATGCCACAGAGGAGGGGTCATTTTTCCTATGTAAAGGCCAAGTTTGGGCTTTATTTGTGTAGTGTTGGCATAGAGGGGCTCAAGACATGTTTTCTTGTCATGGTAGGTCCTCTTGGTTTTCTTTCTAGGAAGTGTTGGCTTAGTGGCATTGCTAACTTCCCCTTCATGGGAAAAATTCCATTGTCATGTTGGCATTTGTGCCCTGGGTTGTTGTTTGGTGCTTCTTGGGATGACTTCATTTGGACACATAAATTAGGGGATCCTAGATAGACTCATTTTTATGCATTGTAGAAGGTGATTGTGTGTGTAAGGGTTGCCATTATCATTTTAGAACACCTCATTATTCCCACTTGGACCTACTTTTATTGTGCATTGACCCTCCTCTTGGCTCCAATAATCCATATTGATGATTATGTCATCCTTTGAAGAAGCCATACAACCTAAAGGAGGAGGGTGTTGTGGGAGAAAACACAATTCTGGGGTTAAATGGGGCATGGCACCCTCCTCCCATGATTGACATTTCATCCAAGTTGTAACAATTCATCATATTTTATCATTATTTTATGTACCCAATTCAATTATGTGGACACACGTAAGGTGTTCGGTGCTTCTTGGGACGACTCCATTTGGAAACATGGATTAGAGGATCGCAACCAACCTCATGTTTATGCTTTGTAGAAGGTGATTGCACATGTGAGGGTTATGAAACCCATTTTATCACACCTCATTACGCACACTTGGGCCTACTTTTTTTTACGTATTGACCCTCCTCTTAGCTAAAGCAAGCCAAATTGATGATGATTTCATCCTTTGAAGAAGACATACACCTAAAGGAGGAGGGTGTTGAGGGAAAACACACAATGATGGGGTTATACGGGGCATGAAACCCTCCTCACATGCTTTACATTTCATCTAAGTTATAGAAATTTATAATATTTTATTATTATTTTATGTTGTATGAGGTTTAGTCCTCGACTTGTGGGTGACAAAACCTAAAAAACTCATTGAAAACCCATTTTAAGCCATTTTAGACATTTTAGGTTGGAAATATTGTAAAGGAGGTTAAGTTGGCATAAGTCACATATAAATAAGGCAACTCATCCTCATTTTAACTCAAAATCATGGGATCAAATAAATCCATTTCTATTTTTCTTCTTCTATACTTGAAATAAAGTGGCGCACACCCACTTCTTGGCATTCTTGAAGATTCAATGTGGAACGTTTGTTGGTGATTGAAGGCTTAAACTTAATATTGCAAGGCTTGTTTAATGAGATGGATTCTTAGGAGGTCACTCTTTTCTCCCTTTTTCTTTGTTTATGGTAATATCTTTTCAATATCTTTGGTTTTCTTTCTCTTGCACAATCAAAGACATCTAAGGTAAGAGTAAATTAGGGTTTTTTAATGCATAAAAGCTATGTATTATAAGTGATACATCCCTCTCTAGAGGGTCTATCTTGTTAGGAATTTGGAACCTCTTTTCCCTAATTATATCAATACCAACACAACCTATGATTTCTTTGTTTTTCCCTAATTTATTAAAATATGATCGTCAATTCTCGAGAGGAACGCTAACCATGATTACTCGGTGGCCTTTGAGGGGAAAAAACTTAAGTATTTATTTCTCTCATATTCACTTGGAATCTTTTATTCAAAATTTTGTACTATATATTGTTAAAATTACCAAAAAATCATATATTGTGAAAAACCCTAAAAATTATATATTTTTGCAAAAAATCCAAAAATACTTATTTAGTGCCATAGATTACTTTAATTGTGGTTTTATGAATTATTCAATTTCAGATTTAGATTACATGTATTGAATTATATTATGTAAATTGATGTAAATATGCTAGTATGGATTCCTAGCGTAGAGCTCGAGACCAAGGCCCAACTAGTGAATGGATAGATATGTGTGATGCAAAAATCTTTATTTGGACCGTATGATTGGCTTGTCATGATAAATTGAAAGCTATGTAAACATTATATTGGAAAAATAATTGTTACTAGTTTTTGAAACCAACAAAAATGCACCTACTAAGATCTAACGAAACCCTAGTAGTGATCCAAACATGGAAGGAAATAACTAGATAAACCCAATAAATAAAACAATAAAAATATAAAATAAACATGTGCATGGAAGTAAATCTAAGCTAACATTTTCTACATTCTTAAACACACAAGGGGTAAAAGAAAGAATGTTTTTATTATTATTATAAAAAATAGATGGTACATGGATCCAATAATAGCTCAAAATGGTGATGTCAGGGTCCCTTGCAACCGTCCACCACTTGGAAGATAAAAACTTGAAAATTTTAGAAATATGCTTGGAGTCACAAACACCCCTTCACATTCAGGGGGGAATGTTAGATTCCTAATCTTTAGGGATTATGTCAAATTGAACATATTATATTATTGTATAAGAATATCTAGTTATTATATTTATGAAATATGAAGAGATATAGGAGAATAAGAATCGACCTATTTGAATATTAAACCAAATGTTAGAACCTCATGTATTTATACAATGTTCACACTAAATACAATGCATCTGAAACATTGGATTTATCCTAGTTCTGTCACTAATTATTCCTTCATTTCATTTTATACATAATATATATCATTGGTAATAGTGTACACCTTGATCTAGTCCATTTTGTAAATTTTTCTGAATGAAAATCATTTTCAATCTTGGATCATTCTATAGTAAACTTCTCACTTATGGCCCATGCAAACCCATAGGTGGATCTACCCAACCAAACCCCTCATGCTCCCAAGTTCTATTAGACAACACATGCGGGGAAGGTGTATGCAATGAAATTGTTCTTAACAATAAAGGTAATGGTGATCCAAAAACCCATGCCTTGAGGACTCCAAATCCCATATATTTGAACCCTATGGCCATAAATATGATAGAATTTGTAAGTTGTTGAATATGGTATCCAATAAAGAGCATTCAAGTGACATGTAATAAGGAGATGTTGGTCCACCCACCAATTCTACACTCATAGGAGAGTGAAGTGATTTTTGATGTTCATAACCATTGGAAGAGGCCACAACAAGTTACTCCTGGTCATTATTGGTCAACCTCATGCCTTGAAACTAGTTCCCTCCATGGTCTTTGAGTGATCAAAAATAATGGAAACTATAAGGTTTGAATGAACCTAAAATAAAATATATTGTCCACTAAGCATTTACTTCTCTTAGTGGTGCATAGCTTATGTGTTTGTAATAATTCAAAAATGTAGAGTTTCTACTTCATAACACCTAGTTAGTATTTTGACTAGGGGATATATACTTATTTTCTAATCATTATGATGGAATTTATAATTATGATCTCCTTGTAGTTTTTTAGTGTTGCGATTGAATGGGAGCATATCCCATCACTTATAATTATTTCAATATTGATAAATTTGGATGATCAAATTCTTCAGATATTTAATATCTATGGTTCTAATGACTCAAGAAACTGTGCATCATTTTGGTAATAGATTTTCAATAGGATCAACAATGTTCCTTAACATATCCATGGGAATTTCAAAACGGCTATGTGTCAAGAGGATTGTTTCAGGAATATTTAAAACCTTATTGATATTTGGGAAGGATCACCACAAAGTGATACCCATAAAATAAGGCAAGAAATCCATACAAGGACAATTTATAATGTTTACAGCTAATCTTTGAATGGATAAAGAAGTTGGGGATCGACTTACTCAGTTCCAAACATTTGATGAAGAAACCATTTGGTTGTAGATTCTCCAATATTTTCACCCAAATCTTTAATAGATATCCTAAAATTGAATCAGGAACTAACATAGAGTAATTATTGTTTCAAAGATTGCAATTTTAAAGAAACTTATGGAATTACTCATCCAAATTAGACATTCATTAACATATATTGAACAATATGTTAAGTTTTATTAATTGCTTAGATGATATTCTAAAACAATTTACAATAGTAGGATCACTGAAATAACAACAAACATAACAACACAAATATTCTTCTCGGGGAAAACACAAGGGAGAAAACCCCACAAATCTTCCTCAATATAGAACTCAACCAAGATAGTGTAAAACCCTAAGGAAACCCCTCCTCCCTTTAGCACACTTCTTGAGTGAAAGTGTGTACACATGAAGGGGGTGTCTCACTTATTTATATTCATCAAGTGAGTGTCTTAATTACCAAACTAGGTCGGCGAAGTTCTCTAATTAGGGCCAACCTACCTAGAAGGACTCAAAATAATATTTATAAAATACTTTTGTAGGTACTATTTCCTCGACTTACAATGAAGGTTTTACCTCATGAGCTTTACATGACCAATTATATCAAGGACATCTCCGAATGGAGGAATACGAATAATACAAAACATAATAGATTATGAATTTACATTATTTTAACACTCCCTCTTAACTAGGAAGGTATTCTACAACATTAGCCACAACCACAACAACAACTATACAAGTGACTAGTCAATATCTATATGACATAGGTAGTTTTGGAACAACATCATATATCTTCATCATTAATCTGGAACTGCATCATCAATATGTGGATTCTAGGCCATCATCATCATCATCAGTATGTGAGTACTGGAACGTAATCATCATCTGGAACATCATCAGTATGTGGATACTGGGACATCATCATCGTCATCAATATGTGAGTACTGGCACATCATTATCATCTGGAACATCATCAGTATGAAGATACCAGAACATCATCATCTGCACAATCAATATGTGAATATTGGATCATCATATGCAAAATTAGTATGTAAATAATGGAACAACATCATCGACACATAAATGTTAGATCGCTATTTGCATCATCAACATAGATATGCTAGAACATCATCATCAACAACATAGAATGATGAGACAACATCATCATCATCAACATGGAAATCCTAGAACAACATCATCATCATCAACATAGAAATGTTGGAATCAACATAGAATGTTGGAGCGATATCCTCTTCATCAGCATAGAAATGATGGCATCAGCATAGAGTGTTGGAACCACATTGTCTACATCTTCATATAAATTATTGCGTTAGCATAGAGTGTTGGAACCACATCATCCACATCAACATAGAAATACTGGCATCAACACATACTTATGGAACCACATCTTCTTTCCCTTAGGACATCTGAAGCAACATCATGTGGGTTCTCTGATGGATCCACTCAGGCGTTTTTTTGACTTACTAACCCTTTCAGCCCAAACAAGCCTATCCATACATACTAATCTCCCTAGGATCAAATAGACCTAGTCTAGGTTACTAACCCTTTGGGGCCAAACAATCCTATATAGACATACCCTACCTAGGATTAGCTACCACACCACTACAATAGGAAGCCTACGACATCATCATCACTCCCTCTTTCAAGGGAGGTCCTTTCTGACTACACCAAGCTTGTCTTGAAAGTATTCAAACTTTACATGAGTCAGAGGATTAGTCAACACATCAACAACTTGTTCCTCTGTGGGAACATACTTGAGCTTTACATCTCCCTTCTGCACCAGATCCTGGATGTAGTGATTGTTGTAGAGGAAAGTGTTCCTATGGCTCAGGGTTAAGAGGCCATCAACATACTAGGGTTGAAAGAAAAATGCATACAGTTCTACAAGTAAATGTAAACAATATTCAAATATCAGATAGATTCATACCTTAATTAAATGAAGGTTGATCCAAGCATCCATTCAATCCTACTCTTGCTCCTCTTGCTCCAAGAGACCTGCAAAACAATCTTGACCTTCCTCAAACAAAATAGACTGTATGAAAGGAGATTATGTTTAATGAAACATGAATTCCTAAAATGATAAGTATCATCATATAATCATAATCATAGATTCAATATACAAGACACATTGATTGGAAGAGGAAGAGCATAATATCTTTATTAATAATGGATAAGTACAAATATGACCTTCTCCTCAAGCTAGGCACCTCACGAAAGCTTGATTTGGTTATCCTGCTTCTCTTCTCCAAGGAAATCAACCTCCAATCTCTGCAACACAAGGAGATGTCATCTAGGGAAAAGGTAGGGGGGATGAGAGTCCCAATTCCTCCAGCATAATAATCCAAAGTTCAAGTCCCCTTCATGGACCCCTATCCCTCTCTTAAAAAGTATTCTGAAGAGTTAGGGTTGAGGATAAGACCAGTTAGAACCGAAGGATTAGTTGCACAGCCACCCAAACTACCCAAATTTCAATAATTTTTTTTTTTTTTGAATTATACGGGATAGAATCGCGGGTTTCCTTCTGAGAAGTAGCGAATACAAAGGTGAAAATCGTGGGTTTCCTTAAGAAAAGTCACAGTTAGGTAACAAATTCTCATTTTTAGGGTACTTCCAGGCATTTTCAGGATTATGTGTCTTATGAATTTTTTTCCCTTACTCAGATACCTTTCCAACAGTTTAGAGAACAGGTCAAGTGGAGTTACACAAGGTTAGATATGGATCCTCCAATATAGCTATTTTTTTAGTGACTTTCATGAAATGTCGTCATGGAAGTGTTGAGATGCGACAAAAACATGGGAAAGTGGTCACAAGAAGAGAGTGTGTCATTTTAGGCTATAAAATATCTCCCCCTAATGTATGAGATTAGAGGGGAAGATGATAGCCATAATACATTATAAAAAGGAAACAACTAAGTATGGAGTCAAAGCGATGGAGAATCCAAGATCAAAAGGTTCGAACAAAGGTACTTGAAAGAGAGATAAATGTGAGACAAAATTGATTCTGGGACATACATGTCCATATACAAAATATCACCATAAATGTACAGGTAGATCCAACATGTGTATAATTGATGAAACTATCATGGTTGCTCAATATGCAAAAAGGCACCATATCAAATCTAAAGGAGTCATGTCCACAAATGAACAAGGTGGATCCATGCTCAACAATCAATCATAACCACAAGAATACAAGGTGGATCTATGTCTCAGCAAAATCTCATATGAAGTGTGACAAGGTCTTGCACAACTTGGGCAATATCAAAAAATGTCGATGATACTGTCGACCCAAGGTATTCAATCCAAACCACCCAAAAGGTACAAATACTAACCATGCAAATAAAGGAGCTAAAGTCAAACATGGAGGAAGTTGTTTGATTACTAGTCAATGATGAGAACCATTAACAATCGCGAGGGAAACCACCATTAATGAAAATGGTCCCTAAGTACCTAGTACATTCTAACAAGTGTGAATAAAAGGACTTGAAGTTGAACACCTGAAGAATCCATCGAGTAGGAGACATTAAGGAATTCTTGCTACCCAATAGTGAGGGAAATTGCCACTGATGACTGCAATCCCCAAGGTACTGTCATAAACTCTAAATCTCAATCCCAGAGAAAGATGTGTTGAATTCGATAGGAAGAGATCCATTGGAAGGAAGGAATTAAGGCATCCTCCATCATCCAACATGAGGTAAGTCAAAGACTAATTAGATATGAATTTGGAACAAAGTTTTGCAACGAAGACTGCCAAAGACTTGATGTAATGAACTGATACCATGGAATGGATAACACAAAAGCTCAAGGAAACTACAGAATGACCGAAAAAGGTTTATCCTTGAACATTGAGAATGACACAAAAGTGACTTAGGAAACTTTTGACACAAATCTGTAATGTAGGAGACATTGACAAATTCCCCATATAATTGGAAAAGGAGCCAATTGGAGGAGTAAGAAACTCTGAATCAGGATAAGGTCAAAATACTAGAACCCAACTGTTGATTGACTCAAAACTGGTGCTTTCTTCAAGGAGACAAGACTTGCTTCCATTATGTAAAATACATGTGAATGAACTTCCCCTTCCCTCTTTCTTGTAAAGGTTTAACGAGTCCAAGAAAACAAACTTGGGACCTTTTTCATTGTTGACAAGCTTGAAGACGAGACAAGAGAATGCTTGATAAAGCACTAATTCATGGATTTTATGAGCCTGAATTAGTAAATGCTCAACGTTGTTTTCATAGTTTTGAGAGTCTGAAAACTCCAAAGAAGACTCCAGGGGGGTGCTTTTTCATAAAGTTAGTTTCTTGAGTCCGAAAAAGGGTAAAAAAATCCAAAGGAGAACTCTCTTAGTCCATGTGAACTAAGGTATGCCTTCTTCTTAGTTAGTTGGCAAGGTCCAAAAAAGGGGTAAACTATCACCGGACCAACACTCCTTCAGAATAAAGAAGAAGAACTTTAGTTTTAATGAGTGTGAAGGAAAGAAAGATCACTCAAAAAGTTCCATTTATTTACGAGAATGGTACAAATAACAATAAACTCGATGCTTTTGTACTAGGAGTTTAACGAGCATGACAAATGACATAAAGAATGCTCATAATATTTTTCATGTTTAGGTCCAGAGGATGAAAAAGATAAAACTAAGCTCGAAAACGTTCATTTTCTGTAAGTTTAGTCCTCCAAGCCTGGAAAAGAGATAAATCTATACCTGAAGATACTCTTCTAGATTTTGAAGAAAATAGAGTATTCTTTTTTCCTAAGTAATCCACAAGGCAAAAAAGGGGTAAAATTGTACCTATGTGGATGTTCCTTCACATCCTTTAACGAGTTTGAAGGGACAAGCGAACTCGGTGATCTAGTCACATTTAAGGAGTCAGGACAGGGATTGAAAACAACTCCATATCTCTCTCGTAAATTTTTAACAAGTCCAAAAAGGTCAACTCGTGGAATCCTTACTGTTTTTAACGAGCTGAAAGGAAAGATGAAAAAATTCTCTAAATGCGAGGAGATGAGTGTCAAAGGCATGCAAAACTAGTTCTAAGTGCAAGGAACAAGCCTAAACATAGTGTAAGGAAAGAAATAAAGATAAGGACACTCAGGGAACATCTCCTCGTGGTAAAGGGTGTCAAGTCGCAAAGGAAAAAAGATACAAGGTTGAGCGATAGTGAGAGCGGACATGAGGTCTTATATAACGAGCTAAAAGTGTGGAAGCCGACATCAGGCTCATAAGTGCGAGCAGAGTGTATGAAAATGTAGATACAACTTAAAAAACAAAGTGAGGCCATTAAACAGTTTTGAAACCAACTACAAATCCTGTCTCCAAGAAATAACAACATCAGAATCATATTTAGAAGAAAAGATCCGATGCAGGTCACTTTGGAAAAAACACATGCAACTTTCCTATCTTCTATATAAGGTGTAGTCGAGGAAAAATCAACCAAAGAGGACTCTATAGTGCCAAGGCCCAAGGATTTATAACCAACAAGATCAACCTTAGAATAAAATAAAAAATCAACAAGGGAGATAGAGTATGCAGAAACAAACTCAGTATCATAGGAGTTGAAAATTCTAGAAGAAAAATCAAACTCATCAGGAGCACTGACTTGCTGTTCAAAATAAAAATCCAAGGACTCACCATAGAAAGGTCTATCAATGGAAAGATCAGGATTATTAAGAAAGTTAGGGTTATACATAGTCACAACTAAGCCAACATCCAAAAGAAGGCCAGACTGTATTAAGGACTCTAGGAAGACTTCATGAGAAAGAAGTATATCATCCGAGATAGGACACATGTCTAAAATTTCAAATGGATCAACATGGTGGAGAGTGAGCTCCACAGTCTGTATAGGAAGGATCACCTGGTAAACTACTCGGACCAATTCTCGAGAAGGAAAGCATGAATACAGAGGCTTCTTCTCACTAGCAGTTGAGCATGAGAGAAATGAGGCCAGATAGCTCACCCAGTGGAGGGGTAGTGTCTACCGAGACACTAGGAATCGATATAGGGAAAATATGTTCTATATTCGGGTGGGAAGGAGGATCAATAAAATACAACTAATTAACAGTGACAATGTTTTCATTATGAGGGAATTACATCACACAAAAGAATGTAGACACCATAGCTTGCATAGCATAAACATAATCACGCCCAAGGAGCATATTAAAGTCCAAGGAGTCCTCGATAACCATGAAATCAACTAAGACAGTCTTCTCACTCAAAGTAATAGGTACTTGAGTAAGGATTCCCATAGCTTTACTAGGCCTTCTATCAAAATCCAACAATTGATTGTCAGTTGACAAAAGGCTGGGAGATCCCATGCCTCTCCAAGATTGTGCGGATAAAATAATAACAGAGGCTCCTTCATCCACAATACAACGAGCAATCATGTAGTTGACAACTTTGACCTTTATTTGAAAAGGTGAAACTGAAGGAAGGGGTGTCTAGGCTAGGCTATCCCAATCGAAGGAAGTAATATGAGAACTTGGTGGGGGTTCATTTGAAATGAAATTAGTGCCCTCTTGTTTAGAAAATTCTGAATTGGCAGTGAATAAAATGTGACTAGCAAACACTTCACTCTCCAAAGGAAGAGTGGGATTGATAAAAGATGGGATCGATTCAATCGATTCATGAAAGTCATTCTCTGAAGGGAGAGTGGGATTGACCAAATATGGAATTGGTTCAATCACTTGGTAAAGATCACTCTTCGAAGGAAGAGTGGGGTGAACCAAATATGGCAATGGCTATACCACTTAATCAACCAAAGGTTGAGTAGGTTGTTGAGAAACTTCAGGGTGTTCAGAAATAGGATGCCCTTAGAACCAAACTCTTCATATCTCTGCGATGGCAAGGCAATGGTGAGTAAGGTGGTCTCCCTCACAAATCCTACAAGGGAACTTGAGCTTGCATTTTGAATGGTTGGTTTTCTCAACAGTGTCAACATGACTAGTAGTGGTTGACTGTTTGCCCCCAGCATGACCATCAAAGGCTGAGTGACTAGGTCCAACATGACATGCATAGGTTGGAAGGGTTCCACTAGTATGACCTGTAGAAGCTAAGTTATGAGGATCAACATGCTTTACATAGGTTGAGTGTGTCCCCCCAACATGATCACCAGAGGATGGGTGGTTGGGTCCAACATGACATACAGAGGTTGGATGGATGACCCTAGCATGACCTGCAGAGGCTGGGTGGGTGACCTTAGCATGACCTGTAGAGGCTGGGTGGGTGGATCCAACATGACCTATATATGTTAGATGAGAGACCTAGCATGACCTGCAGAGGTTGGGTGTTTAGGGTCAACTTGACTTGTAGAGGTTGAAGATGGTCTCCCAACATGATTTGCAGAGGTTAGGCGAGGAAGATCAACTTGAATTGTAGAGGTTAAGTGCTTAGATCCAATGTGACTTGTAGAGGTTGGATAGGTTCCCCCAGCATGACCTACAGAGGCTGGGTGGTGAGGTTCAACTTGGCCTGCAGAGGCTTAACAAGTGCCCCCTTTCTTTCGAGTCTTCTTCCTATTCTTCCTTCTTTTACTCCTTTTAGACTGTCGCTTACTAGTATTAGAACTTTCACCACATGAGGTAGAAGGAGGAGGAGAGGCTGCTATAAGAGAAGGGGAGGCATTGTTTTGATGCCCTTGATATAAGGAGATTGCTTGCAAAGCATCAAGAGCATTCAGGATAGTTGGAGTGGAAACCAATCAAACTAGTGGCCCTAGGTTGAATCTAGTTAGATTCAAAGTGGATATCAAAGGAACACCAACATTCTCGATGAGAGAAAAGTACAAGGGGCCCCTAGCATGGGGTTCACCTAGTTAGTGTCCATAGGGGCATTAGCCACAGTTTCAAACAAGCAGACAAAGTCAGAGGTCGACAGTCAACCAATATTACAAAGAAAACACCACTAGTAGGAAAGAAATAAGTATCAAACCATGCAAACAAAGGTACCTTCCAAAGGAAAGTCTGGGATTATTAGGGCCCAAAACAAACCGTTGAAGGTCAGAGAGTTGGCATCTCATGATGATTTTTCTGGGTGCAAGCGTTGGAATCACCCAATCGTCCTCCCAAATTGTCAACCAAGTTTACCTTCCAAGTCTACCCTAGGAGCAATTGAAATAACCTTCCAAGGCCACCCGTGTAATATCCTAGCAGGCAAGATACTAAGGCTACCAACATCACAAATCAATTTCAGTGGAACAATCGTTAATCCAGCTGATGCACATCTACAGGGTAGCTAAGCCCGAAACCGTAAACAGTACTAGGAACCACACATGGCTGGAAGGAGGTACTAAATAAGTACCCAAATGTGCAACAACTCTGGTGTATGTTTTACTGAGAAGAGGAGGGGTATATCCGACAACTTAGTAACAAACGACCTCGTGCTTGACATCCATGTAAGAGGATCTTTCCGGTGTCTTACTTTGTGAAGTTGGATTGCCTAACAGATAGGCAACTATGTTTGAGTTTAAATTTTTGGGCAGTTAAGATGTCCCTAACCCAAAACACTAGCCTAGACTAGTGTGTGTTTTCCCTAGAAAAAAACAATTACTAAAATATTTTAGATATTAAACGTTCATTTTAAAGGGTTGTTGATTACTCAAGGGGCAGAGAAGGTGAGACCATTGGTGTTTCGACTCAAAATAGAAAGAAGATGACTAAGCAAAAGAGAAATGGAAATGCAAAAACAAAGTCCTACTTCTCTTTCCTTTTCAAACTGAAATGAAAGCCACAAAAGAAAAAAATTCTTTTTTATTTTTCAAGAACAATTACATGCAATTCATTTAAGACTAAACCCTAATCTACATGCATATAAAGCAACTAGATGTTCTTTTTAGTTTTTCTTTTATAAATGTAAAAGAAAAACATCCTACAAACTAATGCATGCAAGTAATACAAACAAAATCAAATAGACTACTTCCCCATATCCCACTAACAGGCCATAGGCTTCCTTAAAGCCAGATATAACTTCGCTAAGAAGGGAGACTTGTAAAGGAAGACCATCCAACCACTTTGGATTGAAAATACTAAGAAACAAGCCTCTGACATAAGCAAGGATCAAGAAGCTACAAGGTTCATTCTATACCTGCAAACAGAGGCTACACAACACCTTGCCTAACAAGGTCAAACCAAAGAAGGAGGTGGGGGGAAAGCAACAAAACAAACCTAAAGGCTTGAAGATGGCTTGAAAAATAGATAAAGAGCACCAAAGAGAGGAAATACCACTTCCCAGGGATCATGCACAAACATCAGACCTACAAAGACCCATTAGACAACCTTAAAAAATACCTAATAGGCCCAAAGAAGGTGAAAAAACCCCAAAAACAGAGCATTCACGACTTTCATATCATTAGTGTTGCGAATGGTTCATGGTTCCCCCTTAAGGGAAGTCACAAATGCAAATGGAAATCGTGACTGTGCAGTGTTGCACTCACAAATTGGTGGGAAAAAGCTAACAAAAGGTCAAAAGGAGCCTTAAACATGCAAGGATTTTTTTTTTAATGGTACGAGCGATTTTATCTGTCACACTATTTCATTGAATTTTGACCCTATATGTAGCAATGAAAAGAGTCCTAGAAAAATGAATGGAATATGCAAAACAAATTAATTGATGAACAAACTAAAGTAATTCGAGGGAAAAATTTTGTTCCACACCCACATACCTCACAAAGTAAAGGAATCAACGATGAGGTTGAGATCATGGATGAAGATGGCGAAGACATGGACTTAGGTAAGGTATATCTACAATACCTGAAAGAATTTTAGTGATGTTAGGAACACATGTATATTCCACCTAAGCAATTGCAATTATTGAAAGAGGCATTGCTTCAATCAAGAGATGCCTCTCAATTGGGTATTCACCTGAAAAATCTCAAGGAATTCAAAAATGTCCCTAGGGAGGACAAAAAATGAGGACACAAGAGAAATAAGCAAATAATCGAAGAAATGGGATCCCAACTCATAGACTCAGGGAAATATGTGAAACTAACAAAGAATTTTTTCTCCACTCCTCCTCCTCCTCCTCTGGAGTCTAGAAAGTGGAGATAACGTTAATTTAAAATCAGTTATTTTCCAGGTTTTTGGTGATCACCATGTGAACTGTAGAGCATATATATTTTGAAAGAGTTCCCATATTTATCTTCTATTTGAGTAGGTGGATGTAGAATGCCTGCTCCAGTTCCAAAAACAGGCTATAACAAATATTCTAATCAATTTAGATTGAGTTATGGCCATTTTAAGTTTGTTGGCATTGGTGATAAATATTTGATTTCTTCATCTCTTATCTTGAAAATCTTATCATGAGTTTCTTGTCATTAGGGGATTTTTGAGGTTTAAAATGGGCTTCATAAGTGAAATGATAAAATAAGAGTTATAATAAAAAAATAAAAGTTCTAAATTTTGGAGGGGAAAAAGAAAAACTATTTTTTCTTATTGTATTTTTGACATATCTCCTTATCGGTTCACCCAAAATTGGAGTTTGGGGACTCTTTAGATGCAAAATTTAATTCCTCATCCGGCCCATACCCACACTGCATACTTATGAGGTACCCACTATGCCCACAAATGAAAATTTCAGTAAAAAAATGGATTTTAATATTAAAATACGTTTTTTTATTGAAATTTTCATTTTTGGGTGTCGTGGGTACCTAAGAAGTATATAGTGTGGGTATGAGTTGGATATTAAATTCTGCATCCAACAAGTCCTCAAACTTGAAATTTGGGTGAACTCATAAGGAGAATGCAAAAAATACGATAAGAAAAAGTACTTTTTTCTTTTTCTCTAAATTCTTTCTACAAATTTTACCCTTATGGATGACATCATCATATTGAAACGTATTGGTTCTTATAAAGTGAATTTTAATGGTACAAATTTTGTTTTGAGGACCATTTTTTACCTCAAAACTCCCCAAATGTGTCTCTGCATTATGGTTTATGTTAGTTTATTCATCATGTTTACATAGGTTATCTTGTACCTATTTTACTCGTCTCTAACCTTCTTGTGTGGAATATGTTTTGACATTTTTAGGGACATGGATCTCTAGTATGGTAATGGTGACATCAAGAAATGAATCTATGCCCAGGATTTAGTTGCTTAATGGCTATATTTTCATATCTTCAAGTGATATCATTGTTTTATTTGATTAAGTTTTTGCTCAATATTATAACATAGTCTCCTTTTTCTAATAATAATGACGCTTCTAACATGGTGTCATATTTTTCTCAGTATTTTTATCTTGGTATCATATTATGCTCTTTCATTGTATAATCTTACTGTCCCTTGTTCTGTAAAATAAATTTCATATACTCATCTATCTTCCATATTTCATATCATGTATTTTTTCAGTGTAATTATGGGCTTATCACATTTATAAATGCTTTACTCTTGGAAGTTTTTTTTTTATGAAGATTAGTTATCTATTTACTTCACTTTATCCATATGGATATTTGTGAAGAGTTGTGGGATAAATTGATTATGTCATTCCTTCCTATCTTAACCATATTGTTATGGTTATCTATGGTTCTTCAACATTGTTCCTATTTTTATATTATCCTTGACAACTGCAAATTGAAACTTTTTGTTATCTGGGATGGTTGATGTTAAGCATGAATCTAATGTAATAAAATCCATATTATATCACCATATTCTAGTAATAATGTATGAAATGAAATTCCATATTCTACTATAAATTCATGATAATTATCTGTGGAACAAACATTTCAATGGAAAGATCATTGGGGTCTTGTATTTGTAATGTAATCTTCAATAGAGTTCTTTGGTCATGAAGACTGTTTGTTGGAAACATTTCGACGGATAGATAGATATAAGGATGTATTTCTCTAATTCATATCATGAGTGTTCATGCACTATTTTATGGGGATGATGATGATGATGACAATAAAGATGATGTCGATGATGATGATGACAATGATGATGACGACGATGATGACACATATGACGACGACGACGCCGATGTTGATGATCACATCTATGATGTCGATGATGACGATGACAATGACAATGGAGATGATGATGGCGATGCCGACAACAACAATGACGATTACGACGATGACAATGATTATTATTATGTTAGTGATTATGATCATAATGACATCAATGACAAAGACGATGACGATGACATTGATAATGAAGATGATGACGACGATGACGACGACAACGACGAAAACGATGAAAATGATGACGACAACGATGTTGATGATAACATTGTTGATGAAGATGATAACATTGATGACGACGTGGCATCATGAATTGTCCATACACTTATTCCATGGAATTGAAACTCCTTTTGTCCTATTGGTCTAGAGACATCATACATAGTGATGCCAACCCATAACTTTAGTATCTCGTCAATAAGAGGCTCAATATACACATTTATATATTTAACTTGGTACTTACCTAGTTGATTGAAACTACACACAATTACTACCATATGCATTTTTAGTAAATAAATAAATATAATATATTATGCAATAAACAAGACAAATGAAATGTTACATTCAAAAAATTATTGTAAACCAATACATAGAACAATTATTGCCATGATTATGTGCTTCCTCTTTAATGACATCCAAGGAGGAATGTTATTGTTGATAAAAAAAATGGCCGCACTGAGTAAAGAGGCATGAGCTCTCCAAATGGATTAACACCATCAACTATCTGAAAGGCTAACATTACGATGTTCTTCTTTAAAAAATAACCATTTTCCTCGATGTTACTAAATTCATAACCATTGCAAGCATTCAAAGAACACCATCTTCACTTTTGTTCTGTGCATTGTAATCCATAAACTGTGCTATACTTTGGAACTTAGATAGTTATTGCAAACATTTAATTATGGTTATATGAAAAATAATCTTGCAAGGAACCATTTTTGTTACTTGATCGATTCAATATCTATTAATATGACATTGCGAGCATTCTATTTCTGATGCATATTGTCCATAATATACAATATAATCATTAGGACATGCATCAATACCTTGATTCTCCATTCCAATATCTTTCATAATGGAAGATAAATATCAGTATGTGCATGGTAAACTATTTGACGGTGGTAAGATAAATTCACCTAAAAATCTACAACATAAAAAATAATTAGCTAATTTAAATAATATTAATCATAAATATTGCATCATTTTTTACACATTAATTAACACCAAAAACGAAGGAAAAAGGTCAACCTTTATATATATGTGATGAAACATATTACATACCTTAGGATTTGTGTGAGACAAGTGTTTGAAAAACCATTCAAAACCTTTAAGTTCACCAACAATAATGTAGCATAGATAAGATTTGGTTTTTGTGCCTTCATAGAGGGGTTGCTATGCCTTCTCAAGTAGAGGTACATCATGTATATCATTAAATTTGTCCTAATCCATTCGAGCAAATGTGTCTTGGATCATTGTATTTGTCCCATCATCTTCAACTATGTTATTATTGTCATCTTCTTCCATAGGATCATTAACTTGATATTCAGTATTCGCTCCATGTTCCTCATTTTGTACAACACCATTTCTACTACTACTTGGCACATTCTCCGGTGGAAAACATTTAGGGGCCTTGTCTTTATAATTACAAATAATCAAGTAAAATTAGTATGTATAAAAAATATTAAAATGATATAAAATTTTACAAACACGATAAATATAAAGACATATAATGAATATATAACTTACCAAGGGATGATATTCATACCCCACTTCAACGTGCCCATATTTCCTACAATGTTTTTTTTAAAACTATTTTTGAGCCGAGAGGCTCTCTACAACCCAGTATGGGGGAGATCTTGTAACATTACGTAACATTATTTTTATTAATAAAAAATAGATTTTTTAATTATAAAACAAAATAAATGTCGGCCAGAAAAACAACCTAATATGGGGGAGATGTTGTAATCTTCCTACCTAACAAAACAATAAAAAAGTAAAAAATAACAAAACAATAAAAAATAAAATATTTAATTATCCCTCCAAAAAATGTGGATCATAAAAAAACACAATATGGGGGAGATGTTGTAATGTTCCTACATAACAAAATAATAAAGAAATAGAAATGAATTATTTGCAAAAAACTGTTGGCCTTTTAAACAGCCCATGGTTTTATTGTATATGGTTTAGGAGGACCGTGCACATGGTTTTAAAACCATGTGCAAGGCCTCCTAAAAAAACCATGGTTTTATCGTACATGGTTTAGGAGGGCCTTGCAAATAGTTTTAAGACCATGTGCAAGGCCTCCTAAACAACCCATGGTTTTAGGAGGGCCTTGCATATGGTTTTAAAACCATTTATGGGGAGATGTTGTAATGTTTGTTCATAACAAAATAAAAAATAATATTAAATATTATATGTTGGCCATAAATAATATTAAATATTAATAATAAATATATTATATGTTGACCTTAAATAAAAAGATGTGTCTTTTGGTTTGAATCAAATCAATGGTATTTATAGGACACACCAAAGTTGATAGCTCATTGAGTGTAATACTTAAGAAGAGGTTTGCACCTAGAGAGATTTGATCCCTCTCGGCTCTTGATAGAGCCTAGGATTTGGATCTACACTGGTTATTAAAATAATTCTATGAGAGAAACCCTTGCATCAAGTTCAAAGAGAAATAATGCTTCCTATCACTCCTTTCTCTTAATGTAACCCGCAACCTAGAAAGCCTCCTTTGATTTTCTTCTTGACTAATTTTATCTCACATTCTTCCCTATCAAAATAGAGTGATGGTTATCTTAAAAAACCAAGTAGTGTTTATCAACTATTCATAATGAAACTAACATATTAAATAAATCTGTTTTTTTTTTAAACAAAAACAAAAAATACCTTATAACCTCTCATATTTGTTCCAAATATTAAAAAATATCGAAACGTCTCTTAGATATCATATATTTGTAGAGGTTATTGCCATCAAAATTTTGATGAACGTTGACCATGATAGTGTTGAACACACAAAAAAAGCATTCGTCATTTCAAAGGTGCAACGGGTATATAACCCATCATCGCAATTGAGACGAACAATCATCGCAATTGAGACGGGTATATAACCCATCATCATCTAGTGGGATTGTCATTGGAATAATGACAACATAGATAATGTCATCAGACATGGGATGAAGGGTGATGGTGCGTCATAAGACCGGCGAACTTGGGTCAACTAAAAAAAATGAAATTGACCCAACTAAAATTTAAAATGAAATTTAAATATTACCTAGTAATTTTTTTAATGGTACGAGTGATTTTATCTGTGAGACTATTTCGTTGAATTTTGACCCTATATGTAGGAAGGAAGAGAGGCCTACAAAAATGAATGGAATATGCAAAACAAATCAATAGATGAATAAACTAAGGTAATCCCAGGGAAAAATTTTGTTCCACACCCACACACACCTCACAGAGTAAAGGAAATAACGATGAGGTTGAGATCATGGATGAATATAGCGAAGATATGGAGTTAGACAAAGTATATCTACAATACCTGAAGGAATTCTAGTGATGTTAGGAATACATGTATATTCCACTTAAGCAATTGCAATTATTGAAAGAGGCATTGTTTCAATCAAGAGATGCCTCTCAATTGGGTATTTGCCTGAAAAATCTCAAGGAATTCAAAAATGGCCCTAGGGAGGACAAAAAATGAGGACACAAGAGCAACAAGCAACGAATTGAAGAAATGGGATCCCAACTCATAGACTCAGAAAAATATGTCAACTAACAGAGAGTTTTTTCTCCACTCCCCCTCCTTTGGAGTCTAGAAAGTGGAGATAACGTTCATTTAAAATCAATTATTTTCCAGGTTTGTGGTGATAACCGCGTGAACGATAGAGCATATATGTTTTGAAAGAGTTCCCATATTTATGTTCTATTTGCGTAAGTGGATGTCAAACATCTTCTCTAGTTCCAAAAACAGGCTATAATAAATATTATAATCAATTTAGATCGAGTTATGGTCATTTTAAGTTTTTTGGAATTGGTGATAAATCTTTGATTTCTTCATCTCTTATCTTGAAATTTTTGTCATGAGTTTCTTGTTGTCTCTGCATTATGGTTTATGTTAGTTTATTCATCATGTTTACATAGGTTATCTTGTTCCTATTTTACTCATCTCTAACCTTCTTGTGTGGAAGATGTTTTGACATTTTTAGGGGCATGGATATCTAGTATGGTAATGGTGACATCAAGAAATGAATCTATTCTTAGGATTTAGTTGCTTAATGGCTATATTTTCATATCTTCAAGTGATATCATTGTTTTATTTGATTAATTTTTTGCTCAATATTATAACATGGTCTCCCTTTTCTAATAATGATGATGCTTCTAACATGGTGTCATATTTTGATTAGTATTTTATCTTGGTATCATGCTATGCTCTTTCATTGTAAAATCTCACTGTCCCTTGTTGTGTAAAAGAAATTTCATATACTCTTCTATCTTTCATATTTCATGTCATGTATTTTTTCTGTGTAATTATGGGTTTATCATGTTTATAAATGCTTTACTCTTGGATTTTTTTTTTTTATGCAGATTAGCTATCTGTTTACTCCACTTTCACCATATGGATATTTGTGAAGAGTTGTGGGATAACTTGATTATGTCATTCCTTCCTATATTAATCATATTGTTCTGGTTATCTATGGTTCTTCAACATTGTTCCTACTTTTATCTTATTTTTGACAACTGCAAATTGGAACTTTTTGTTATTTGGGATGGTTGATGTTAAGCATGGATCTAATGTAATAAAATCCATATTATATCACCATAATCCAGTAATAATGTATGAAATGAAATTCCATATTCTACTAGAAATTCATGATGATTATCTATGGGACAAACATTTCGATGGAAAGACCATTAGGGTCTTGTATTTGTAATGTAATATTCAATAGAATTCTTTGGTCATGAAGACTGTCCGTTGGAAACATTTCGATGGATATATATATATGGTTCTTGTATTAGTGATGAGTTCTATTGTTCTTGCATCTTTCAGCTTGGTTGTGAAGAATGTTTTCTTGGCACATGTTTCTATGGATAGGTCATTCAGATATTGTATTTGCAATGTAATCTTTAGTAGATTTCTTTGAAAACTGTTTGCTGGAAACATTTCAATGTATAGATTTGGGGTTCTTGTAATTATGATGTGGCATATTACAAAGTTATTTCAAATATCAGTTGGGTTACAGGTTGTGATGAATGTATGCTTGCCATAGTCTTTTGTATTGGCCATCATAGGTTTCTATACACTATTGTGGTGTTATGCAAGAACTCAATGTACAACTTGGTTCAGATGCAATTACATGATTAAGTGAGAAGTGGTTGTTCTCTTCATAATCTTCATAAGGTGAAGTTTGTTCTTATTCACAATTTATGGAAACTATAAAAGTTGTCATCAAGGGGGAGGTTAGTGTGATGTCACCTTTCTCCATTTGTATTATTTCTGCTAGTCATCATTAAGGGGGAATGTTAGAATATGTAATGATGACTTGTATGCTATTGTTGGCAAAATATTATAAAATGCATGAAATAACTCTAATATTATAAAATAGAATTATCCCACATGCATCATATAATTAATTCTCTTACAACCATTCTTTATATAAGAGAGGTGGGAAGCTATTTATCCCACATGTGTTATGACATGTAAATATTCCATACCTCTAACTATAAAATAGAGGTGAAGTAGACCCTTTGATGGTATGTTGTGATAGATTGTTAAATCACACATCTGATGTTGTGTATGTCATTTGTACACACATGATTTTGATATGGTGTGAAGATGGAGAGTGATGCATATGTGGAGATGCCTTGTATTTTAAGATGTATAGAAAAGGAACGAGGTCTTCACTCAGTGAAACCATGTCACAACGCCTTCGTTCATGGGATATTAAAGAATACCCCTAATTTCACTATATATTGATAATTACCTACAAAAACTTTATTGTTGAACCCCCCTCCCAATACATATTTCTAATTTAAAAAACCCTATTTTTACGATATTCCTTATTTTTACAAGAAATCCCTTTTTTTATATCCCACAATACCTATAAACCCCTTATACACTACTGCTCCCCCCCAATATCTACAATTTATTGACTTTATCTTTCACAATTAAAAACCCCCCTTTATGAATGAATGTGGAAAGAGTATGAAGGATTCTAGGTCCATGATCTCCTTTATCATTACAATTACATTTCGATGAAGGTAATGACTTCTACACAGTTTATTATAGATGTGGAATTATCTTGGATTATTTCCAAAGACAAAGGGAGAATCCCTAACATGAATAATACCCTAAGGTGGCTTCATCGGCGGTATGAGTTTACTTGACTTATCTCTCTCATCATGATTAGAGTAGGTAGGTAGGTTTCATAATCTATTGCATAAGCATTTGATTTTGCCATTTTATTTTACTCATGCATTGCACTTGGTATTTATTGCATATCATTTTGATTTGAACAAGGTAGAGTGAAATTGTCTTCCTTCGATGGATTTGATGAAATTGTTGTTTGAAGCGTGTGTAGGTACTACATGTACAAAAATATTCAAAGTTTTTCATGCACTCCTAAGATAAGTGCATGTCCCACATTTGGATCCAGTTGTTACCCTCTAGATACTCTGCGGTGTGCCCTACCAGAATGCCACAGAGGAGGGGTCATTTTTCCTATGTAAAGGCCAAGTTTGGGCTTTATTTGTGTATTGTTGGCATAGAGGGGCTCAAGACATGTTTTCTTGTCATGGTAGGTCCTCTTGGTTTTCTTTCTAGGAAGTGTTGGCTTAGTGGCATTGCTAACTTCCCCTTCATGTGAAAAATTCCATTGTCATGTTGGCATTTGTGCCCTGGGTTGTTGTTTGGTGCTTCTTGGGATGACTTCATTTGGACACATAAATTAGGGGATCCTAGATAGACTCATTTTTATGCATTGTAGAAGGTGATTGTGTGTGTAAGGGTTGCCATTCCCATTTTAGAACACCTCATTATTCCCACTTGGACCTACTTTTATTGTGCATTGACCCTCCTCTTGGCTCCAATAATCCATATTGATGATTATGTCATCCTTTGAAGAAGCCATACAACCTAAAGGAGGAGGGTGTTGTGGGAGAAAACACAATTCTGGGGTTAAATGGGGCATGGCACCCTCCTCCCATGATTGACATTTCATCCGAGTTGTAACAATTCCTCATATTTTATCATTATTTTATGTACCCAATTCAATTATGTGGACACAAGTAAGGTGTTCGGTGCTTCTTGGGACGACTCCATTTGGAAACATGGATTAGGGGATCACAACCAACCTCATGTTTATGCTTTGTAGAAGGTGATTGCACATGTGAGGGTTATGAAACCCATTTTATCACACCTCATTACGCACACTTGGACCTACTTTTTTTTACTTATTGACCCTCCTCTTAGCTGAAGCAAGCCAAATTGATGATGATTTCATCCTTTGAAGAAGACATACACCTAAAGGAGGAGGGTGTTGAGGGAAAACACACAATGATGGGGTTATACGGGGCATGAAACCCTCCTCACATGCTTTACATTTCATCTAAGTTATAGAAATTTATAATATTTTATTATTATTTTATGTTGTATGAGGTTTAGTCCTCGACTTGTGCGTGACAAAACCTAAAAAACTCATTGAAAACCCATTTTAAGTTATTTTAGACATTTTAGGTTGGAAAGATTGTAAAGGAGGTTAAGTTGGCATAAGTCACATATAAATAAGGCAACTCATCCTCATTTTAACTCAAAATCATGCGATCAAATAAATTCATTTCTATTTTTCTTCTTCTATACTTGAAATAAAGTGGCGCACACCCACTTCTTGGCATTCTTGAAGCTTCAATGTAGAACATTTGTTGGTGATTGAAGGCTTAAACTTAATATTTCAAGGCTTGTTTAATGAGATGGATTCTTAGGAGGTCACTCTTTTCTCCCTTTTTCTTTGTTTATGGTAATATCTTTTCAATATCTTTGGTTCTCTTTCTCTTGCACAATCAAAGACATCTAAGGTAAGAGTAAATTAGGGTTTTTTAATGCATAAAAGCTATGTATTATAAGTGATACATCCCTCTCTAGAGGGTCTATCTTGTTAGGAATTTGGAACCTCTTTTCCCTAATTATATCAATACCAACACAACCTAGGATTTCTTTGTTTTTCCCTAATTTATTAAAATATGATCGTCAATTCTCGAGAGGAACGCTAACCATGATTACTCGGTGGCCTTTGAGGGGAAAATACTTAAGTATTTATTTCTCTCATATTCACTTGGAATATTTTATTCAAAATTTTGTACTATATATTGTTAAAATTACCAAAAAATCATATATTGTGAAAAACCCTAAAAATTATATATTTTTGCAAAAAATCCAAAAATACTTATTTAGTGGCATAGATTACTTTAATTGTGGTTTTATGAATTATTCAATTTCATATTTAGATTACATGTATTGAATTATATTATGTAAATTGATGTAAATATGCTAGTATGGATTCCTAGCGTAGAGCTCGAGACCAAGGCCCAACTAGTGAATGGATAGATATGTGTGATGCAAAAATATTTATTTGGACCGTATGATTGGCTTGTCATGATAAATTGAAAGCTATGTAAACATTATACTGGAAAAACAATTGTTACTAGTTTTTGAAAACTAACAAAAATTCACCTACTAAGATCTAACGAAACCCTAGTAGTGATCCAAACATGGAAGGAAATAACTAGATAAACCCAATAAATAAAACAATAAAAATATAAAATAAACATGTGCATGGAAGTAAATCTAAGCTAACATTTTCTACATTCTTAAACACACAAGGGGTAAAAGAAAGAATGTTTTATTATTATTATAAAAAATAGATGGTACATGGATCCAAGAGTAGCTCAAAATGGTGATGTCAGGGGCCCTTGCAACCGTCCACCACTTGGAAGATAAAAACTTGAAAATTTTAGAAATATGCTTGGAGTCACAAACACCCCTTCACATTCAGGGGGGGATGTTAGATTCCTAATCCTTAGGGATTATGCCACATTGAACATATTATATTATTGTATAAGAATATCTAGTTATTATATTTATGAAATATGAAGAGATATAGGAGAATAAGAATCGACCTATTTGAATATTAAACCAAATGTTAGAACCTCATATATTTATACAATGTTCACACTCAATACAATGCATCTGAAACATTTGATTTATCCTAGTTCTGTCACTAATTATTCCTTCATTTCATTTTATACATAATATATATCATTGGTAATAGTGTACACCTTGATCTAGTCCATTTTGTAAATTTTTCTGAATGAAAATCATTTTCAATCTTGGATCATTCTATAGTAAACTTCTCACTTATGGCTCATGCAAACCCATAGGTGGATCTACCCAACCAAACCCCTCATGCTCCCAAGTTCTATTAGACAACACATGCGGGGAAGGTGTATGCAATGAAATTGTTCTTAACAATAAAGGTAATGGCGATCCAAAAACCCATGCCTTGAGGACTCCAACTCCCATATATTTGAACCCTATGGCCATAAATATGATAGAATTTGTAAGTTGTTGAAAATGGTATCCAATAAAGAGCATTCTAGTGATATGTAATAAGGAGATGTTGGTTCACCCACCACTCCTACACTCATAGGAAATTTAAGTGATTTTTTATGTTCATAACCATTGGAAGAGGCCACAACAAGTTACTCCTGGTCATTATTGGTCAACCTCATGCCTTGAAACTAGTTCCCTCCATGGTCTTTGAGTCATCACAAATAATGGAAATTATAAGGTTTGAATGAACCTACAAGAAAATATATTGTCCACCAAGCATTTACTTCTCTTAGTGGTGCATATCTTATGTGTTTGTAATAATTCAAAAATGTAGAGTTTCTACTTCATAACACCTGGTTAGTAATTTGACTAGGGGATATATACTTATTTTCTAATCATTATGATGGAATTTATAATTATGGTCTCCTTGTAGTTTTTTAGTGTTGTGATTGAATGGGAGCATATCCCATCACTTATAATTATTTCAATATTGATAAATTTGGATGATCAAATTCTTCAGATATCTAATATCTATGGTTCTAATGACTCAAGAAACTATGCATCATTTTGGTAATATATTTTCAATAGGATCAACAATGTTCCTTAACATATCCATGGGAATTTCAAAACGGTTATGTGTCAAGAGGATTGTTTCGGGAATATTTAAAACCCTATTGATATTTGGGAAGGATCACCACAAAGTGATACCCATAAAATAAGGCAAGAAATCCATACAAGGACAATTTATAATGTTTACAACTAATCTTTGAATGGATAAAGAAGTTGGGGATCGACTTACTCAGTTCCAAAAATTTGATGAAGAAACCATTTGGTTGTAGCTTCTCCAATATTTTCACCCAAATCTTTAATAGATATCCTGAAATTGAATCAGGAACTAACATAGAGTAATTATTGTTTCAAAGATTGCAATTTTAAAGAAACTTATGGAATTACTCATCCAAATTAGACATTCATTAACATATATTGAACAATATGTTAAGTTTTATTAATTGCTTAGATGATATTCTAAAACAATTGACAATAGTAGGATCACTGAAATAACAACAAACATAACAACACAAATATTCTTCTCGGGGAAAACACAAGGGATAAAACCCCGCAAATCTTCCTCAATATAGAACTCAACCAAGACAGTGTAAAACCCTAAGGCAACTCCTCCTCCCTCTAGCACACTTCTTGAGTGAAAGTGTGTACACATGAAGGGGGTGCCTCACTTATTTATATTCATCAGGTGAGTGTCTTAATTATCAAAATAGGTCGGCCAAATTCTCTAATTAGGGCCAACCTACATAGAAGGACTCAAAATAATATTTATAAAATACTTTTGTAGGTACTATTTCCTCGACTTACAATGAAGGTTTTACCTCATGAGCTTAACATGACCAATTATATCAAGGACATCTCCGAATGGAGGAATACAAATAATACAAAATAGAATAGATTATGAAGTTACATTATTTTAACACTCCCTCTTAACTAGGAAGGTATTCTACATCATTAGCCACAACCACAACAACAACTATACAAGTGACTAGTCAATCTCTATATGACATAGGTAGTTTTGGAACAACATCATATATATTCATCATTAATCTGGAACTGCATCATCAATATGTGGATTCTAGGCCATCATCATCATCATCAGTATGTGAGTACTGGGACGTAATCATCATCTGGAACATCATCAGTACGTGGATACTGGGACATCATCATCATCATCAATATGTGAGTACTGGGACATCATGATCATCTGGAACATCATCAGTATGAAGATACTAGAACATCATCATCTGCACCATCAATATGTGAATACTGGATCATCATTTGCAAAATTAGTATGTAAATAATGGAACAACATCATCGACACATAAATATTAGATCACCATTTGCATCATCAACATAGATATGCTAGAACATCATCATCAACAACATAGAATGATGAGACAACATCATCATCATCAACATGGAAATCCTAGAACAAAATCATCTTCATCAACATAGAAATTTTGGAATCAACATAGAATGTTGGAGCAATATCGTCTTCATCAGCATAGAAATGATGGCATCAACATAGAGTATTGGAACCACATTGTCTACATCTTCATATAAATTATTGCATCAACATAGAGTGTTGGAACCACATCATCTACATCAGCATAGAAATGCTAGCATCAACACATACGTATGGAACCACATATTCTTTCCCTTAGGATATCTAAAGCAACATCCTGGTGGGTTCTCTGATGGATCCACTCAGGCATTTTTTTGACTTACTAACCCTTTCAGCCCAAACAAGCCTATCCATACATACTAATCTCCCTAGGATCAAATAGACCTAGTCTAGGTTACTAACCCTTTGGGGCCAAACAATTCTCTATAGACATACCCTACCTAGGATTAGCTACCACACCACTACAATAGGAAGCCTATGACATCATCATCACTCCATCTTTCAAGGGAGGTCCTTTCTGACTACACCGAGCTTGTCTTGAAAGTATTCAAACTTTACATGAGTCATAGGATTAGTCAACACATCAACAACTTGTTCCTTTGTGGGAACATACTTGAGCTTTACATCTCCCTTCTGCACCAGATCCTGGATGCAGTGATTGTTGTAGAGGAAAGTGTTCCTATGGCTCGGGGTTAAGAGGCCACCAACATACTAGGGTTGAAAGAAAAATGCATACAGTTCTACAAGTAAATGTAAACAATATTCAGATATCAGATAGATTCATACCTTAATTAAATGAAGGTTGATCCAAGCATCCATTCAATCCTACTCTTTCTCCTCTTGCTCCAAGAGACCTGCAAAACAATATTGACCTTCCTCAAACAAAATAGACTATATGAAAGGATATTATGTTTAATGAAACATGAATTCCTAAAATGATAAGTATCATCATATAATCATAATCAAAGATTCAATATACAAGACACATTGATTGGAAGAGGAAGAGCATAATATCTTTATTAATAATGGAATAAGTACAAATATGACCTTCTCCTCAAGCTAGGCACCTCACAAAAGCTTGATTTGGTTATCTTGCTTCTCTTCTCCAAGGAAATCAACCTCCAATCTCTGCAACACAAGGATATGTCATCTAGGGAAAAGGTAGGGGGGATGAGAGTCCCAATTCCTCCAGCATAATAATCCAAAGTTCAAGTCCCCTTCATGGACCGCTATCCCTCTCTTAAAAATTATTCTGAAGAGTTAGGGTTGAGGATAAGACCAGTTAGAACCGAAGGATTAGTTGCACAGCCACCCAAACTACCCAAATTTCGATAAATATTTTTGTTTTGAATTATACAGGATAGAATTGCGGGTTTCCTTCTGATAAGTAGCGAATACAAAGGTGAAAATCATGGGTTTCCTTAAGAAAAGTCGCGAATACAAAGGTGAAAATCGTGGGTTTCCTTAAGAAAAGTCACAGTGAGGTAACAAATTCTCATTTTTAGGGTACTTCCAGGCATTTTCAGGATCATGTGTCTTATGAAACGTTTTTCCTTACTCAGATACCTTTCCAACAGTTTAGAGAACAGGTCAAATGGAGTTGCACAAGGTTAGATATGGCTCCTCCAATATAGTTATTTTTTCAGTGACTTTCATGAAATGTCATCATGGAAGTGTCGAGATGCGACAAAAACATGGGAAAGTGGTCACAAGAAGAGAGCGTGTCATTTTAGGCTATAAAATATTCCCCCCTAATGTATGAGATTAGAGGGGAATATGTTAGCCATAATACATTATAAAAAGGAAACAACTGAGTATGGAGTCAAAGCGATGGAGAATCCAAGATCAAAAGGTTCGAACAAAGGTACTTGAAAGAGTGATAAATGTGAGACAAAACTGATCTACGGGACATACATGTCCATATACAAAATATCACCATAAATATACAGGCAGATCCAACATGTGTATAACTGATGAAACTATCATGGTTGCTCAATATGCAAAAAGGCACCATATCAAATCTAAAGGAGTCATGTCCACAAATGAACAAGGTGGATCCATGCTCAATAATCAATCATAGCCACAAGAATACAAGGTGGATCTATGTCTCAAAAAAATCTCATATGAAGTGTGACAAGGTCTTGCGCAACTTGGGCAATATCAAAAAATGTCGATGATACTGTCGACCCAAGGTATTCAATCCAAACCACCCAAAAGGTACAAATACTAACCCACAAGGGCTTCACTTGTTGGCCAATATCCTATCACGTTAGTTCATATTGTGGGTTTTAAAATTATCAAAAATTGAACCAATATATTGCAGGTATTGGGGGGATGAGGGGTTTAAGGTGGGGGTGGGTAGGGTGGTTTATAGGGATTGAGGTATAAAAAGGGGTGGGGAGGAGGTTTTAAGTATTGGGAGGGGGTTTCAACAAAAATATTTAAGGTCAATATCTCTCAAAATTAAGGGTATTCTTTAATATCCCATGATCGCACGTGCTATGTAAGAGGTTCACTAAGTGAAGTCCCCGTGTACTAACCATGCAAATAAAGGAGCTAAATTCAAACATGGAGGAAGCTGTTTGATTACTAGTAAATGATGAGAACCATTAACAATCGCGAGGGAGCCCACCATTAATGAAAATGGTCCCTAAGGTACCTAGTACATTCTAACAAGTGTGAATAAAAGGACTTGAAATTTAACACTTGAAGAATCCATCGAGTAGGAGACATTAAGGAATTCCCACTACCCAATAGTGAGGGAAATTGCCACTAATGACTGCAATCCCCAAGGTACTGTCATAAACTCTAAATCTCAATCCCAGAGAAAGATGTGTTGAATTCGATAGGAAGAGATCCATTAGAAGGAAGGAATTAAGGCATCCTCCATCATCCAACATGAGGTAAGTCAAAGACTAATTAGATATGAAATTGGAACAAAGTTTTGCAACGAAGACCGCCAAAGACTTGATGTAATGAATTGATACCATGGAATGGATAACACAAAAGCTCAAGGAAACTACAGAATAACTGAAAAAGGTTTATCCTTGAACATTGAGAACGACACAAAAGTGACTTAGGAAACTTTTGACACAAATATGCAATGTAGGAGACATTGACAAATTCCCCATATAATTGGAAAAGGAGCCAATTGGAGGAGTAATAAACTCTGAATCAGGATAAGGTCAAAATACTAGAACCCAACTGTTGATCGACTCAAAACTGGTGCTTTGTTCAAGGAGACAAGACTTGCTGCCATGATGTAAAATACATGTGAATGAACTTCCCCTTCCCTCTTTCTTGTAAAGGTTTAACGAGTCGAAGAAAACAAACTCGGGACCTTTTTCATTGTTGACAAGCTTGAAGACGAGACAAGAGAATGCTTGATAAAGCACTAATTCATGGATTTTATGAGCTTGAATTATTAAATGCTCGACGGTGTTTTCATAGTTTTGAGAGTTTGAAAAATCCAAAGAAGACTCCAGGGGGGTGCTTTTTCATAAAGTTAGTTTCCAGAGTCCAAAAAAGTGTAAAAAAATCCAAAGGAGAACTCTCTTAGTCCATGCGAACTAAGGTATGCCTTCTTCTTAGTTAGTTGGCAAGGTCCAAAAAAGGGGTAAACTATCACCAGACCGACGCTCCTTCAGAATCAAGAAGAAGCACTTTAGTTTTAATGAGTGTGAAGGAAAGAAAGATCACTCAGAAAGTTCCATTTATTTATGAGGATGGTACAAATAACAATAAACTCGATGCTTTTGTACTAGGAGTTTAACGAGCATGATAAATGACATAAATAATGCTCATAATATTTTTCATGTTTAGGTCCAGAGGATGAAAAAAAGAAAACTAAGCTCGAAAAGGTTCATTTTCTGTAAGTTTAGTCTTCCAAGCCTAGAAAAGAGATAAATCTATACCTGAAGATACTCTTCTATATTTTGAAGAAAATAGAGTATTCCTTTTTCCTAAGTAACCCACAAGGAAAAAAAGGGGTAAAATTATACCTATGTGGATGTTCCTTCACATACTTTAACGAGTTTGAAGGGACAAGCGAACTCGGTGATCTTGTCACATTTAAGGAGTCAGGCCAGGGCTTGAAGACAACTCCATATCTCTCTTGTAATTTTTTAACTAGTCCAAAAAGGTCGACTCGTGGAATCCTTACTGTTTTTAACGAGCTCAAAGAAAAGATGAAAAATTCTCTAAATGCGAGGAGACGAGTGTCAAAGGCATGCGAAACTAGTTCTAAGTGCAAGGAACAAGCCTAAGCATAGTTCAAGGAAAGCAAGAAAGATAAGGACACTCAGGGAACATCTCCTCGTGGTAAAGGGTGTCAAGTTGCAAAGGAAAAAAGATACAAGGTTGAGCGATAGTGAGAGCGGATATGAGGGCTTATATAATGAGCTAAAAGTGTGGAAGCCGACATCAGGCTCATAAGCACGAGCAGAGTGTATGAAAATGTAGATACAACTTAAAAAACAAAGTGAGGCCAGTAAACAGTTGTGAAACCAACTACAAATCCTGTCTCCAAGAAATAACAACATCAGAATCATATTCAGAAGAAAAGATCCGATGCAGGTCACTTTGGAAAAAACACATGCAACTTTCCTATCTTGTATATAAGGTGTAGTCGAGGAAAAATCAACCGAAGAGGACTCTATAGTGCCAAGGCCCAAGGATTTATAATCAACAAGATCAACCTTAGAATAAAATAAAAAATCAACAAGGGAGATAGAGTATGCAGAAACAAACTCAGTATCATAGGAGTTGAAAAATATAGAAGAAAAATCAAACTCATCAGGAGCACTGACTTGCTGTTCAAAATAAAAATACAAGGACTCACCATAGAAAGGTATATCAATGGAAAGATCAGGATTATTAAGAAATTTAGGGTTAGACATAGTCACAACTGAGCCAACATCCAAAAGAAGGCCAGATTGTATTAAGGACTCTAGGAAGACTTCATGAGAAGGAAGTAGATCATCCGAGATAGGACACATGTCTAAACTTTCAAATGGATCAACAGGGTGGAGAGTGAGATCCACAGTCTGTATAGGAAGGATCACCTGGTAAACTACTTGAACCAATTCCCAAGAAGGAAAGCATGAATAGAGAGGCTTCTTCTCACTAGCAGTTGAGCATGAGGGAAATGAGGCCACATAGCTCACCCAGTGGAGGGGTAGTGTCTACCGAGACACTAGGAATCGATATAGGGAAAATATGTTCTATATTCGGGTGGGAAGGAGGATCAATAGAATACAACTGATTAACAGTGACAATGTTTTCATTATGAGGGAATTACATCACACAATAGAATGTAGACACCATAGCTTACATAGCATAAACATAATCACGCCCAAGGAGCATATTAAAGTCCAAGGAGTCCTCGATAACCATGAAATCAACTAAGACAGTCTTCTCACTCAAAGTAATAGGTACTTGAGTAAGGATTCCCATAACTTTACTAGACCTTCTATCAAAATCCAACAATTGATCGTCAGTTGACAGAAGGATGGGAGATCCCATGCGTCTCCAAGATTGTGCAGATAAAATACTAACAGAGGCTCCTTCATCCACAATACAATGAGAAATCATGTAGTCGACAACTTTGACCTTTATTTGAAAAGGTGAAACTGAAGGAAGGGGTGTCTCGACTAGGCTATCCCAATCGAAGGAAGTAATCTGAGAACTTGGTGGGGGTTCATTTGAAATGAAATCAGTTCCCTCTTGTTTAGAAAATTATGAACTGGCAGTGAATAAAATGTGACTAGAAAACACTTCACTCTCCAAAGGAAGAGTGGGATTGATCAAAGATGGGATCGATTCAACCGCTTCATGAAATTCATTCTCTGAAGGGAGAGTGGGATTGACCAAATATGGAATTGGTTCAATCACTTGGTAAAGATCACTCTTCGAAGGAAGAGTGGGGTGAACCAAATATGACAATGGCTATACCACTTGATCAACCAAAGGTTGAGTAGGTTGTTGAGAAACTTCAGAGTGTTCAGAAATAGGATGCCCTTAGAACCAAACTATTCATAGCTCTGCGATGGCAAGGCATTGGTGAGTAAGGTGGTCTCCCTCACAAATCCTACAAGGGAACTTGAGCTTGCATTTTGAATGGTTGGTTTTCTCAACAGTGTCAACATGACTAGTAGTGGTTGACTGTTTTCCCCCAGCATTACCATCAGAGGATGAGTGACTAGGTCCAACATGACATGCATAGGTTGGAAGGGTTCCACTAGCATGACCTGTAGAGGCTAAGTGATGAGGATCAACATGATTTGCAGAGGTTGAGTGTGTCCCCCAGTATGACTGCCAAAGGATGGGTGGTTGGGTCCAACACAACATACAGAGGTTGGATGGATGACCCTAGCATGACCTGCAGAGGCTGGGTGGGTGACCCCAGCATGACCTGTAGAGGCTAGGTGGGTGGATCCAACATGACCTGTAGATGTTAGATGAGAGACCTAGCATGACCTGCAGAGGTTGGGTGTTTAGGGTCAACTTGACTTGTAGAGGTTGAAGATGGTCTCCCAACATGACTTGCAGAGGTTAGGCGAGGAACATCAACTTGAATTGTAGAGGTTAAGTGCTTAGATCCAACGTGACTTGTAGAGGTTGGATAGGTTCCCCCAGCATGACCTGCAGAGGCTGGGTGGTGAGGTTCAACTTGGCCTACAGAGGCTTAACAAGTGCCCCCTTTCTTTCGAGTCTTCTTCCTATTCTTCCTTCTATTACTCCTTTTAGACTGTCGCTTACTAGTATTAGAAATTTCATCGCATGAGGTAGAAGGAGGAGGAGAGGCTGCTACAAGAGAAGGGGAGGCATTGTTTTGATGCCCTTGATATAAGGAGATTACTTGCGAAGCATCAAGAGCATTCAAGACAGTTGGAGTGGAAACCAATCAAACCGGTGGCCCTAGGGTGAATCCAGGTAGATTCAAAGTGGATATCAAAGGAACACCAACATTCTCGATGAGAGAAAAGTACAAGGGGCCCCTAGCATGGGGTTCACCTAGTTAGTGTTCGTAGGGGCATTAGCCATAGTTTCAAACAAGAAGACAAAGTCAGAGGTCGACAGTCAACCAATATTACAAAGAAAACACCACTAGCAGAAAAGAAATAAGTATCAAACCATGCAAAAAAAGGTACCTTCCAAAGGAATGTCTGGGATTATTAGGGCCCACAACAAACTGTTGAAGGTCAGGGAGTAGTTACCTGACATCTCGTGATGAGTTTTCTGGGTGCAAGCATTGGAATCACCCAACTGCCCTCCCAAATTGTCAACCAAGTTTACCTTCCAAGTCTACCCTAGGAGCAATTGAAATAACCTTCCAATGCCACCCGTGTAATATCCTAGCAGGCAAGATACTAAGGCTACCAACATCACAAATCAATTTTAGTGGAACAATCGTTAGTCCAGTCGATGCACATCTGCAAGGTAGCTAAGCCCGAAACCTAAATAGTACTAGGCACCACACATGGTTGGAAGGAGATACTGAATAAGTACCCAAATGTGCAACAACTCTGGTGTATGTTTTACTAAGAAGAGGAGGGGTATATCCAACAACTCAGTAACACACGACCTCATGCTTGACATCCGTGTAAGAGGATCTTTTCGATGTCTTACTTTGTGAAGTTGGATTTCCTAATAGATAGGCAACTATGTTTGAGTTTAAAGTTTTGGGCAGTTAAGATGTCCCTAACCCAAAACACTAGCCTAGACTAGTGCGTGTTTTCCCTAGAAAAAAACAATTACTAAAATATTTTAGATATTAAACGTTCATTTTAAAGGGTTGTTAATTACTCAAAGGGCGGAGAAGGTGAGACCATTGGTGTTTCAACTCAAAATAGAAACAAGATGACTAAGCAAAAGAGAAATGGAAATGCAAAAACAAAGTCCTACTTCTCTTTCCTTTTCAAACTGAAATTAAAGCCACAAAAGAAAAAAAATCTTTTTTATTTTTCAAGAACAATTACATGCAATTCATTTAAGACTAAACCCTAATCTACATGCATATAAAGCAACTAGATGTTCTTTTTAGTTTTTCTTTTATAAATGCAAAAGAAAAACAACCTACAAACTAATGCATGCAAGTAATACAAACAGAATCAAATAGACTACTTCCCCATATCCCACTGACAGGCCATAGGCTTCCTTAAAGCCAAATATAACTTCACTAAGAAGGGAGACTTGTAAAGGAAGACCATCCAACCACTTTGGAATGAAAATACTAAGAAACAAGCCTCTGACAGAAGCAAGGATCAAGAAGCTAGAAGGTTCATTCTATACCTGAAAACAGAGGCTGCACAACACCTTACCTAACAAGGTCAAGCCAAAGAAGGAGGTGGGGGGAAAGCAACAAAACAAACCTAAAGGCTTGAAGATGGCTTGAAAAATAGATAAAGAGCACCAAAGAGAGTAAATACCACTTCCCAGGGATCATGCACAAACATCAGACCTACAAAGACCCATTAGACAACCTTAAAAAATCCTTAATAGGCCCAAAGAAGGTGAAAAAACCCCAAAAACAGAGCATTCACGACTTTCATATCATTAGTGTTGCGAATGGTTCGTGGTTCCCCCTTAAGGGAAGTCACAAATGTAAATGGAAATCGCGACTGTGCAGTGTTGCACTCACAAATTGGTGGGAAAAAGCTAACAAAAGGTCAAAAGGAGCCTTAAACATGCAGGGATTTTTTTTTAATGGTATGAGCGATTTTATCTATCACACTATTTCGTTGAATTTTGACCCTATATGTAGCAATGAAAAGAGTCCTAGAAAAATGAATGGAATATGCAAAACAAATTAATTGATGAACAAACTAAAGTAATCCGAGGGGAAAATTTTGTTCCACACCCACATACCTCACAAAGTAAAGGAATCAACGATGAGGTTGAGATCATGGATGAAGATGGAGAAGACATGGACTTAGGTAAGGTATATCTACAATACCTGAAATAATCTTAGTGATGTTAGGAACACACGTATATTCCACCTAAGCAATTGCAATTATTGAAAGAGGCATTGCTTCAATCAAGAGATGCCTCTCAATTGGGTATTCACCTGAAAAATCTCAAGGAATTCAAAAATGGCCCTAGGGAGGACAAAAAATGAGGACACAAGAGCAATAAGCAAATAATCGAAGAAATGGGATCCCAACTCATAGACTCAGGAAAATATGTGAAACTAACAAATAATTTTTTCTCCACTCCTCCTCCTCTGGAGTCTAGAAAGTGGAGATAATGTTAATTTAAAATAAGTTATTTTCCAGGTTTTTGGTGATGACCATGTGAACTGTAGAGCATATATATTTTAAAAGAGTTCCCATATTTATCTTCTATTTGAGTAGGTGGATGTAGAATGCCTACTCCAGTTCCAAAAACAGGCTATAACAAATATTCTAATCAATTTAGATTGAGTTATGGCCATTTTAAGTTTGTTGGCATTGGTGATAAATATTTGATTTCTTCATCTCTTATCTTGAAATTCTTATCATGAGTTTCTTGTCATTAGGGGATTTTTGAGGTTTAAAATGGGCTTCATAAGTGAAATGATAAAATAAGAGTTATAATAAAAAAATAAAAGTTCTAAAAGAAAAACTACTTTTTCTTATTGTATTTTTGACATATCTCCTTATCGGTTCACCCAAAATTGGAGTTTGGGGGCTCTTTAGATGCAAAATTTAATTCTGCATCCAACCCATACCCACACTGCATACTTATGAGGTACCCACTACGCCCACAAATGAAAATTTCAATAAAAAAATGGATTTTAATATTAAAATACGTTTTTTTATTGAAATTTTGATTTTTGGGTGTCGTGGGTACCTAAGAAGTATACAGTGTGGGTATGAGTTGGATATTAAATTCTACGTCCAACAAGTCCTCAAACTTGAAATTTGGGTGAACCCATAAGGAGATATGCAAAAAATACGATAAGAAAAAGTACTTTTTTCTTTTTCTCTAAATTCTTTCTACAAATTTTACCCTTATGGATGACATCATCATATTGAATCGTATTGGTTCTTATAAAGTGAATTTTAATGGTACAATTTTTGTTTTGAGGCCCATTTTTTACCTCAAAAATCCCCAAATGTGTCTCTGCATTATGGTTTATGTTAGTTTATTCATCATGTTTACATAGGTTATCTTGTACCTATTTTACTCATCTCTAACCTTCTTGTGTGGAATATGTTTTGACATTTTTAGGGACATGGATCTCTAGTATGGTAATGGTGACATCAAGAAATGAATCTATGCTCAAGATTTAGTTGCTTAATGGCTATATTTTCATATCTTCAAGTGATATCATTGTTTTATTTGATTAAGTTTTTGCTCAATATTATAACATAGTCTCCTTTTTCTAATAATGATGACGCTTCTAAAATGGTGTCATATTTTTCTCAGTATTTTTATCTTGGTATCATATTATGCTCTTTCATTGTATAATCTTACTGTCCCTTGTTGTGTAAAATAAATTTCATATACTCATCTATCTTTCATATTTCATATCATGTATTTTTTCAGTGTAATTATGGGCTTATCACGTTTATAAATGATTTACTCTTGGAAGTTTTTTTTATGAAGATAAGTTATCTATTTACTTCACTTTATTCATATGGATATTTGTGAAGAGTTGTGGGATAAATTGATTATGTCATTCCTTCCTATCTTAACCATATTGTTATGGTTATCTATGGTTCTTCAACATTGTTCCTATTTTTATATTATCCTTGACAACTGCAAATTGAAACTTTTTGTTATCCGGGATGGTTGATGTTAAGCATGAATCTAATGTAATAAAATCCATATTATATCACCATATTCTAGTAATAATGTATGAAATGAAATTCCATATTCTACTATAAATTCATGATAATTATCCGTGGAACAAACATTTCAATGGAAAGATCATTGGAGTCTTGTATTTGTAATGTAATCTTGAATAGAGTTCTTTGGTCATGAAGACTGTTTGTTGGAAACATTTCGACGGATAGATATATGGTTCTTGTATTAATGATGAGGTCTATTGTTCTTGCATATTTCAGCGTGGTTGTGAACACTATTTTCTTGGCACATGTTTCAATGAATAGGCCATTCAGGTATTGTATTTGGAATGTAATATTTAGTAGATTTCTTTAAAGACTGTCTACTGGAAACATTTCAATGTATAGATATAGGGTTCTTGTATTTATGATGTGGCATATTGGAAAGTTATTTCAACTATAAATTGGGTTATAGGTTGTGATGAATGTATTCTTTCCATAGTATTTTGTATTTCCCATCATAGGTTTCTATACACTATTGTGGTGTTCTACAAGAACTCATTGTACACCTTGGTTCAGATGCAATTACATGATGAAGTGAGAAGTGGTTGTTCTCTTCATCATATTCTAAGGTGAAGAATGTTCTTATTCACAACTTATGGAAATTATAGAAGTTGTCATCAAGGAGGATGTTAGTGTGATGTCAACTTTCTCCATTTGTATTATTTCTGCTAATCATCATTAAGGGGGAGTGTTAGACTATGTAATGATGAATTGTATGGTATTGTTGGAAAAATATCATAAAATGCATGAAATAACTCTAATATTATAAAATAGAATTATCCCACATGCATCATATGTTATTTCTCTTATAACCATTCTTTATATAGGAGAGGCGGAAAGCTATTTATCCCACATGTGTTATGACATGTAAACATCCCATACCTCTAAATGTAAAATAGAGGTGAAGTAGACCCTTTGATGGTATGTTATGATAGATTGTTAAATCACACATCTCATGTTGTGTATGTCATTTGTACACACGTGATTTTGACATGGTGTGAATATGGAGAGTGATGCATATGTGGAGATTCCTTGTATTTTAAGATGGATAGAAAAGGCTTGTGAGAAAAGTAGTTCTTCATGGAAAGAGTATGAAGGATTCCAGGTCCATGATCTCCTTTATCATTACAATTACATTTCAATGAAGGTAATGACTTCTACATAGTTTATTATTGATGTGAAATTATGTTGGATTATTTCCAAAGACAAAGGGAGAAGCCCTAACATGAGTAATACCCTAAGGTGGCTTCATCGACATTATGAGTTTACTTGACTTATCTCTCTCGTCATGCTTAGAGCAGGTAGGTAGGTTTCATAATATATTGCATAAGAATTTGATTTTTCCATTTGATTTTACTCATGCATTGCACTTGCTAGTTATTGCATATCATTTTGATTTGAAAAAGGTAGAGTGAAATTGTCTTCCTCTGATGGATTTGATGAAATTGTTGTTTGAAGTGTGTGTAGGTATACGGTCCTAGAATATTCAAAAGCTCTCATGAAATCCTAAGAGAAGTGCATGTCCCACATTTGTATCCAGTTGTTACCCTCTAAATTCTCTACAGTGTACCATACCAGATTTCCACATAGGAGGGGTGATTTTTGCTATGTAAAGGCCATGTTTGGGATTTATTTATGTCGATATTTGGCCTAGAGGAGTGTTATTGGTAGCAATAGATCCCATTTCAGATGCTAAATGGGATCCCCATTCATTCACTAAGGCAACCTTTAAGGTTATGGTTTTTCTTATGGGGTCTTATTCATGCTTACTGTAAGTACCATGTTTTGGTTTTTAATAAAATTCCATCAAAGCCTTGTTTTTTTTGGTTTTGTGGATTGCATAAACAATCTCTTTTGCTTGTTATTTTTTCTTTTCTGCAACCTGCATTTCACAATATGCAATGCGGATAGCGAAAGTCCTTTTTTTGGAGGGTTTGAAAATTATTTTCCCGCAACCCGCAACCCGCAAATGCAGATTGCAGGTATTGAAATTTCTTTTAATTTGTTGTTTTTTGCCTTTCCACAACTCGCAACCTGTAATGCAGATGTTGGAGAATATTTTCGCAAATAAAATATCAATTTTTGGTTCTGCATTTACGTAAACCACAATGTGGATTGCAGAAATCATAAACTCAATAAATAATAAAATTGCAAAATTGCATTTCCACAATCCCGCAACCTGCAATGCGGATTGCAGAAATCAAAATTAAAGAAATTGGTTAAAGTTTATCTCCACAATTTGGTTTCCCGCTCTAATCTCGACCATTTCTTTTTTTGAAATCTACGGCATATATCTATTTCTCCGTTGGAATTGGCTAGTTTAAATCAGTCAAATTTTATGATTTGGGCACCATTTTAACTTGAAATTTTCACATGTGCTAAGATTTTATTGTGATTTTCTCACCGATCCCACGGATCTTCCTGTTTTGGAGTTATTTACGGGTAAGTTTCTTGAATTTCTCAGTTCTCAACGGTTCAATTTGGTTATTTTTATCTTGGGTAAATTTTAATTATGGTCACCAAATTTTTATCAGAATTTACCTCCCAATTTGCAAACATGTCGAGAAATACAAGGTATAAGATCATTCTGAATGAGTAGAAGAGTAAGGACCCAAATGCTGGTATCTTCTCTGACACCAGCAGACGGGTGTCAGAAAGATACTGCTTGGATGGGTCCTGAATATATGCCATTTTCGATGATGATGATTTTATCGCCATTGCCCATGACCAGTCAGTTTAGTACACCAACATCAGTAAATCCCAGCTCCACTATTTCGTGGCCAAACCTTCGTTCATGCGTTACAAAGACCTGGTTAAGTGGGCACTTGACCACACAAACCACAAAGAGAGATATTTTGAGGATCACGCACATACCCAAATAGCCTCTTTTTTCCATGAGGTCTTTGCGAGAGCATATGCCTTCAACCCACCACAACAGGTGTTGAATGCCCAATTCCTTGAAGCTGCCATGACACAGTTTAATTTTCAAGAGATTATTAAATCATGGATGGATAACCCTGTTTAGTTGATCCCAAGGCATGATAAATCCTATCCCATCTCTTGGTTTAGAGAACGATTCTCTCTGTTAGCAAACATGCTCTAGATTTTATATGGGATACCAAATTGTACTGTGTTCAAAGCAGAATGAGCACCCCTCGCTCATCGTGTCTTGACAACATGTGAATCTTTCAACTAGGCGCAAATTCTCTCAATTGTTTTGAAGGAGGAAATTTATAAATATCAGAAGAACCGAGCATCTAGAAAGACATCTTTCTACCTGTTAGCATATGTTATGGACATATTCTGTGCAACATCTCCATTCCCAACAATGGGATGGAATTGGACCAGAACTTCACCTCTTGTTCAAATTTACTGCTTAGCTTTATGGGAGGACAACTTTGTTCCTCATATTTATGACATATGCAGCCATTTCATTGGGTCGATATATCAGAAAATTTTCAAAGGGGATGCCCCCACTTTCTCTGACATGGCCAAGGCACTAATATACACCATGAGAGGTTGGTATGCGGGGGTATATTTTTCCTACATCAGAATTTGGGGAAGCAACACTGATCACCTGCTACCTAGGATAGTGCTGGACATGATGGTGCTTCAAGAGATATCTTTTCAAACTTTCATTGATGGAGTCTTCCCAAATATTATAGCGACCAAGAGAAAGGGTTGGCCCAAGTTTCCCTTAAATTTGGGATTCCCGACTATGCAGAATTCCACACATGCTACCATTATTAGAAAATATATTACTACAATGAAATTGGGGGAGGAACCTAAAAGGATGCATGACCCTAAGTCATTTTTGGCCAACCAATTTGTACAGGAGCACATGAAGACATCGTATGCCCATTAGGAAAATCCTGATGACTCAATTTACCAAGGTGACAATGATTTTTCATAGGTGGTGAGATGAATTTATACACCTCAAGATAAAATCTTTATCTTACAGTATCAAAAGGAGCTTAAGAAAACAGTGTTGCATTACAGGAAGCTCAAATTGATAGTGGAAGAAAATTTCCAAAAGAAAACAATAGAAAAATAAGCAAAGGAGTCACTAGCCAACTCCTGTTATGCTCCCCTTGAACAATATAAGGATAAGGGAAAATCTATTTTTGGATATCACATAAGATCCCAACCTTCGTCTACACTTAAGGCATTGCACAGATCAACACAGATGAAGAAGATTTTAGAAAAACTCAGCTCAGAAGTGGAGGCACATGTAGCAATTTTTGAGCCACAACCAAAGAGACAGAAGGTTGAAGAATCCATTCCACAGGTTCAAGCACAGGAAAAAGTCCCACAACCTCCACCACAATTATTCCAAATGGAATAACAACTAGTTCTACAAGATCAACTAGTTCTACAAGTTCAACCAATTCAACAAGTTGATCCACCATTTCCTGCGAATGTTGAGGTGCAGGATATTGAAAGTGACCTTGAGGAGGAGATCTCTCCCTCCACATATGTGTGTCCTGTCACCATTCCTACCAGCTTACCAACAAATCTTTAAACCATTGAGTCAACTGGGAATCAATTTGAAATTACCATTCCTCAACATACCTTTTCAGAGATTAAACTCTCCCACATTATTTCTTCCACTAGTGGAGCACCTTCAGTATTTGTACATATGCCTATTTCTACCCCTTTTTCCACTTTACCTATTTTTTCAACACCATTTGAGTTGCATGATACTTACACATATTCACAAAACCATTCATTAGTATCAAAACCTACTAGCTCTCCCATCCTTGTCACTTCCCCTGAACCCATCACATTTGTTCCCACTTCCATATTTTGACCTCATGCCTCTATTATTTCCACACCTTCCACTACCATCCCCTCTGTTAGTATGCATATCCCTACACTTGAAACTCCCCAACTTGCACCTATAGTTACAATCCCTGAAGGAACCATCTCAATAGTAGAGGAGGTGGCTGACTTTGGTGAGGATGCAGTTGTTTCATTAGGCTAGTATTTTTGGAGCAAAAAGGAAAAGGATGTAGTAAAGAAAGGATCCAAGAGATCCAGGGAAGGAACCTTCAAGAAAGGTTCAGTGCCAAACCAAATTGTGTGGAAGAGGAACTCTAATGATGTCAAACAAGAAACTTTGGAGACTACAACTTCCATGCAATCCTTTGCAGGGGAAAATTATGATTCAGTCTCTTTCTAAACAAAGAAGTCGAGGAAAAGGAATAAGAGCTGCAGAGGTCCAAATAGGAACAAGCTCATGAAAACATACATCATCAACAAGAACTGTGGTATTTGAAGGATGAATATAAACAGAAGCTGAGGCAAATCCAAGATGAAAATACCGTCTTAAGCAACAACTTGAAGAAGAAAAAGGGGTGAATGATGAGCAAACTCACAAGGTTTCCACCCTAGAGGAGCAACTTAAAGATTTTAAATTTATATTTGTTACTTCTTCATTCTCCAAATTTATAGAGGAATAATTTAAACAGATGGATTGCTGAATTCATGATGAACTGTATCAATGAATGGTTAGTATTTCTGAAGGATTTTCACATCCTCCATGACAACAATCGAAGGAGGAATGAAGCAACACGAGATTTTGATACTATGGTGGAATAACAAAAATATATCAAGGATAAACCTGATGATTTTCCAATCCTAGACAAGGATAATATGAAAAGAATCCAGGTTTCAATTGAAACGTGGGAAAATGTTTGTGACTTGGTAGATTCCATCGTTAAATATGGACAAGTGGCATGTAAGAAGAGATGGTTTGCTTTAGAAACCTTGTTGGGTTTTCTAGACTTGCCACTACTGGATCCAATTGATGAAGCCATGCCTCCGAAGCCATGGAGCATATTCAAGGAATCAGTCATCTTCACGTGGATGAAATCAAGGAATGGATCGAGACACCTCTCACATCACATATGAGGATTTACCTTTTCCTCCGAGATTGGGAAAAGATCAAGACAAGAGAGATTAGATCGTTGATTTGCAAGGATGAGCTACACTTAGAACATGCCCAATATCACGACATACAGGATTTCCTAGATGTATTTTCCAGGTGGCAGTATTCCCTTGGAAAATTTTGAAATTGCTATTTTGTAACCCCATATTTTGGGAAGATTTTATTTCTCTATAAAATATTGTAATAGTTATTTAAAGGGAAGGGTGTCTCCCAAGAGAGTGTGGCTCGCGGGGTTAATTCCACAGGACAATAGGAGAAGAAACCACCAAGGACATACCATGGATGATATGTAATTTTGCAAAATTGTAATTTGTTACAGTTTTAATAAAATTTGCATTGTTTCTTATGTCATGTTTTTGGTTATTCATTAAATTTCTATCGTGGATTTTGGTCGCTCTTCTATCTTCCTGACAAATTAAATATATTTTGTTCATGTATTAAACATGCTAGATTATGTATTGATTTTTCATTACAATGCTAATGTGTTGAATATGTATTGAATAAATGTTTTTATTTAATCCATATGTCATTAATTGCAACTATTGAAAAATCACTTATGCCCATACTCATTTTTGAATTGGTATTCACTACAACAAAATCCTGTGATTAGCGTCTCTTTAGCTTCCTTTTTAGCATCCACCATCACTTTTAGTGTATTTTTCATCATTTTTTGGACAAAGTGGACGCTTTCCCACGAGATGGCGCTTTTAATGGTGTTATTTGCATCCCTTTTTAAAAGTTGGCGCTATTTTGGATGCTAATTAGCGTCCCAATTAGCGTCCCAGTTAGCGTCCCAATTAGCATCCCAATTAGCGTCCCAATTAGCATCCCAATTAGAGTCCCAAATACCGTCCCAAATATCGTCCCAATTAGCATCCTAATTAGCGTCACTTTTTAAAATCTGGCGCTATTTTGGACGATAATTAGCATCCCAATTAACGTCCCAATTAGTGTTCCAATTAGCATCACAATTATCATCCCAATTAGCATCCCAATTAACGTCCCAATTAATGTCCAAAAAAGATATCTTGTATACTAAATGTTCCTTATTTAGGGCTCTTGTGGAGTAATTTGGCACCACGTATGACCCATAATTTCCACAAACAAAATTTATGTTTTAAGATCCCAATTTTTGGCCCTATAACAAGGAATGGATATCAAGAATCATGTACATCCCATGAGTCCATTAGGTCATTGGTATAACCTCACAATCTAAGTTTTGGCCATAAACCTTGGCAAATACTATGCATACAATCCATAGTGTACTTAACAACATTAAAATGAGAATAATATCCTACATGCAAGACTCAACATCCCATAGAACCTAGCTTGATGAAATATGTATAGACCATAATAACTATAGGAAAATGTTATGGACTAAATTTCTGATCTTTTTACCTTGGACTAATCTGTAAGAACATTATTATGTACCAAACTTGAAATGCCCAACATATCCCAGTTACGTGACAAAGATATCAAATTTATGGCCAATGCAAATGTTATAGGGCATAAGACCATCCATTTTTAGCATAAAAATTTCCCTATTCATGGTTAAGTCATTAAGACCCATCAATGCATAATTTACACATGTGGATGCGATGGATCATTTATGTGTGTGGGTTAAGTATGCCATTTATGTATGTGGGTTATGTATGTCACATGGGTTCAAAAATGCATCACAACAAAGCATTGGAGTTAAGTGTGCACAAGCCACTATGGCATTAGTAAGGGTGTGTATTCATCATTCAACACCTTATCCCATTAGAGCTCTATAGTTGAGGCACTTGGGCTAGGGAAACAATTACCTATAGATCATAAGCTCATAGGAGGCGAGGATCACCTTTTTCTTGGAAACTCCATCGGCGAAAAGGATACATTATCTTGTGGAAGTCACTATGTAGCCTATGGTAGGTTGCTGGGGAATTATAATACATGATTTAAAAGGAGGAGGGTTTCTCATTCACTACTAAATATGGCTCAATTTTCCCATTAAAGTTTGCCACGAAAAAAGTTAAAAACGTTGTTTTCGTGGAAAAATAGTTTATTTTTTTTGAAAAAAATTGAAAATGGCCCTGATGTTCGTCGCTATAGCGACGTTCTTGACCTTTCGTCACTATTGCGATGACAGTTCCTTGCTATTGCAATGATAGTTCAAGAACATCGTTATAGCGACGAAAGGTCAAGAACGTCACTATAACGACGAAGGTCCAATGTTAAGGACGAAGTATCAATGTTAAGGGTGGTGCGAGGAGGAGTAATTTACAGAGTTACAATAGAGAATCCAACTACTAAATAAGGACACTTCAACTAATTAATAGCACCTAAATAAGGATACTTCAACTAATTAATAGCATTTGACAAATTTATACATAGTGTTTAGTGCTTTGTTGGAGACTCCACTAATTATCAATATCAGTTTGCTTGCACAATGTTCAAATTTTAACATAACATTTCAAATCCAATTCTTATTTTTAAGTAAATAAAACAAGACCTAATTACAAAATTATTTACAAACATTGATCTTATTTTCACAAACAACCATACTATAAAAAAAAATATGAAATATATATGACCATTATCGAAACAATTACAAACAAAAATCATTTTACAAAGGTTTACAAAGTTACAATAAAAAAATTCAACTCATAAATAAATTTATTAATATTTAACAAACTTATACATGGCGCTTTGTTGGAGACTCCAAATATTTTTGTGACATATGAATACCCATGTGTTTGTACATCATTAAAATTTTGGCATAGTAGTAAAATCAAAATTATTATAATAAATTTATTTAATTATAAAAGTTTTTAATTATTAAAATAGTTGTTGTACTTGTTATGACAATTTATGTTTTACTATGTGTAATCTTTTCAAGGTAACACATTTTAAGTATATTATTTATCATTAAAATTAAAATAAAAAAGATAAAATGTAATGTTGGTTAAAATATTGCATGGTAATAAAATCAAAATGGTTTAAATAAATTTTTTATTTATGAAAGTTTTTAATATATTATATATTAATAATTATATTGTTGATAATATGGTGATTTGAGAAATATTATGAAACCAAAATATGAAAAAGATTTGTACATCTTGAAAGAACTTTAAATGCGAATGAGTCTATTATTAATCAAAGTTAAATTACTAAAAAAAAAATTAAATAATTATGTTTGGTTTGTTAAATTTCCTATATTACTAAAATTTAGAAAAGACATATCACATATTCTATTTGTTGTTGAGAAAGGTAACACACTCTCAATTCAAAGTGAAATTAGTAAATCTTAAAATCAATAAAAAACATTGGCTCATTTTCACCATTTTGCACTAACTTATTTTGATTAATGACACTTACCATTAAAGTGATTGAGTGCCTACCTCAAATCTTACAATTTTGTTTCATACCATATAAGATCTTTGGGGGCCTAATTTTGTCAAGTACACTGTGTAAACTATTTATATAGTGTTAATGACAATATTATTCTAAGATTGGTTAAAGGTCTTTATAACAAATTGTTGTAGGTCCTTTTCATAAAATACACACTTATTGCATGCAATGTATATAGTGGACATATATATTTCATATTTTTTTTTATAGTATGGTTGTTTGTGAAAATAATATCAATGTTTGTGATTTTTTTTGTAATTAGGTCTTGTTTTATTTACTTAAAAATAAGAATTGGATTTGAAATGTTATTTTAAAATTTGAACATTGTGCAAGCAAAATGATATTGATAATTGGTGGAGTCTCCAACAAAGCACTAAGCACTATGTATAAGTTTGTCAAATGCTATTAATTAGTTGAAGTGTTCTTATTTAGGTGCTATTAATTAGTTGAAGTTTCCTTATTTAGGAAATGGATTTTCTATTGTAACTATGTAAACTACTCCTCCTCGCACCTATTGAATGCATATATTGAATTCTCTTGTGAGGAAACCATAACTATTGAATGCATGTATGAGAACGTCACTATTAAGACAAGGTACCATATTGAATGCATCTATGAAGAGGTATAGTAGTGAAATTTCTTTAGGTTCATACTTGAAAGGGTATTTTAGGAGGGAGGGAACCTAAGACAAATAGTATTTATATGATTACACTTTCTCCTAATGTCCTTCACATTAACTATCCCATTCATACGTTCACTAACTCAGATCTCATCTCCCATCAATTTCAGTGTTTGGAGAGCCCTTGTTTAGCTATTTACTCTTTCCCTAAGGTAGACCTTCTCTACCACTTATTGAGGAGAACTTGTAATATGTTTTCTTTTATTCTTACATCACTTAAGAAACATAAAATTTGGGTTAGTGAGTCAAGTTTCCTTTAGGGTGATTTTGTTACATTATTTATTTACTTTATTGGAGCACATGACACCCACTTTTAGTTTACAATACCTAGTCAAGATTATGTCTCCCCTTGGTGAGTCAAGTTATCTTTAAAGTTCATATGATTCAATCCCTTCGGAGTTAAGTTCACCCTTATCCATACGTAGAGCACATATGTATCGAATAGATCCATCTAACAAAATGTTATGAACCAATGTGAATCCCAATTCCAATCCCAAGTCCAATCCTAATCCTAATCCAAATAACAACGCCAATATGAATGCAAATTCCAATGTGACTATCACATCAATGCTTCCTTCCATTCATGACCATTTTAAGTATTTATTATTTAAAAAGGCTTATCAATTATTCTCCAAGTTAGAATTAATGTAGATGTTATTATCTTATTTCTCCATAACTGAAAGAAGTGATTTGATAGAATTGTACATATAACTAAAAAGGGGTTAATGGGGAATAACTCAACTCCTATAGTTTATTGCAATTATTTCATTACCTCTATAAATAAACTTTATTGTTTCCTATTACTTAGCAGAACCATACCCCAAGCTTGAGGAGACCACTGTTATTTCATGCAGAGTCCAGTAAGAAACCAAGAAAGACAAGAAAATTGCACCCAAGATGCAAGGATAGGTCGTAGCCCCTGGTGCAAAACCCCAAAAGGGTTTAACCTTGCACCAATAAGAGGTTCAACAAGGCCCCAATGACTGAGCTCGAAGGGAGAATGAACAAGATCCGTCGAGCGTGCATGGACGAGATCAACTGGGATAAGCATTGGCATAGCTTTTACCCCTAGGCACTTATAAGAGGGAATTGGAGGCAAGAAACAGAAACCCTGCAGAATTTTGGTATAATAAATTATATGAGCGCCCCTCAGGTCGCTCATTTTGATGGTTGGAAGGAATAAACAATGAAAGTGATAATCAACGAGTACCATTATGGTAAGATTTGGCTCGACCAACCAATTGCTATCACTACTCAGATCATTCGTTGAATCATCGGACTGCCACTCATAGGGGATCCCATCTCATTCCCATCCCATAATTCTTGTTAAGGGTATTCCATACAACATTTGTCGTTTCCATCAGGGTTTTACGACATTGCACCAGCTAAAAGACGAGGAGGAAAAACAGCTTCCTGTAGGCAATGGAGGCTCAGAGATCTTGTGCTCGCCAAGGTCAAGGGATTTCCGGCATGGCTCGATAAGGTATGCCATCTATTTTTCATCCCCATTTGTTTTCCCTTATTTGATGTATGCGATGTATGTTGTTTCTATTATTTGTATTTGCCACATCAAATTATATAATTAGTGTGCCCTGTTTTAATACCCGATTGTCATCTAAGGGTTTTTGTGAATTTTTATAGATTTCATAGGGTTTCATTTCCATTGCGTTGATTGCAATGGCTATCAGCATATTTTTCGATTGCCCAATATGTTTTGATATTTTCTTCTTAATCCTAGAATTGCAAAACCCAGATAAATTGTGTTGTAAATGCTTCCAACCTAGGATTGAAACACACATACCACTTTTGTAGGGTTAAAACCATTGGTACCCAATGCCATCACCTTCATTTGATTGACCTTGATTTGACACAATGTGATCCGATAAGCCCAGGGGTTGTGTTCGTTTGTTTGCTTGTGCTGGGAGTTCCGATTCTGGGTATTTTGGTGGTTCCTGTTTCTTTGAATAGGTTTTATCATCATGCATGAACAACTCGTTCAGGAGTGAGACAATGTGACAATGCGCACAAGCCACTGCAATCATTTCTCCTCTTTTTTCATCAAAGATATCAGACAATGTCTTCGTTTTAGCTGCTAGTTCTTCCTTCTTTTGTTGCTTTCATAATTGACTATTTTTTGGAAGATTCATTTGGAGGTCCAACTGCATAGGTAGAAACTGGACTTGTTTCTCCTGGATAATGCCAAGTCTTCGCTTTTCTGTTTCAATTGTAATAATATATTTGTTCTCTTTGCAAAAGGTAATTCCTACTAATTCAAGCCGCCCCACAATAGATTTAGGAAGATTTCCATATACTCTGAAATAAATAAACATTGAATAAATTGACCATTAAGAACAGTTTATTCATGAGATACCGAATAGCAGAATGATCTGTGTGTACTTTGTGACAAGACCAATGGGAGTGGAGCGCAATCATTTTAGATGAGCGCCTTTCTGTATCTGGGGAATATGGAGAAAGGCCAATCCTATCTATAGTCTCCCTGTGACTCCTCAGGTTTTCTAGCAGTCCCTCCTCAAGCTTTCCAGCATGTTCTAGGGCTGCTCCATATAATATCCATAAGCTTATATAAGGGGATAATACAACTTATTCCACATGTACTAGTGGAATGTCTCACTATATTATATTCAACTGGCTCCGAGTCTCAATATGTTCTATCAATGGCCTATGCAACCCTTGCTTCTGATGCTTATGGGTATGGGTAAAATGCTCTTGGACATCAGTCGAGGGATAAATAGAGCAAATAGAGCAGCTACTTCTTTTTATTCCATCGAGTAGCCATGTAATCAGATAATTGGGTAATAAATTAGTCAAGTAGCCGAAATCAGGTAATCAGGTAGCCGATAATCTACTTTTCTAAGTTCCATTAAATGTTTATGAAGTGCTCTTCATTTCCAATTCCCCTCACTTCCATAGCACGCAGCTAGCCTATTAATATATATATAGGGGGCATGTTCACTCAGTAATAAGTTTAATTATTTGAAATATGTACAACAGACCATAAGTACACAAGCATCCAGATTTCTCAAATATGGCAATACATTGAAGATATTGATAAACTCCGACTACCCTTTGCCATAATTTTCAGATGAATAGTAAAGGAGTTCATCAATCCATGTCATGGCTTTATGCTTGCAATCTGACATAGATATAAAATTAAGCATCTGCAAAACAATGTCCAGGACAAATGGAACAATTTTATCAGCACATGCATTTTGGCATAATGCTGTGACTGCAAACTTTTAAGCTTCCAATCTTTGATCCATTTGAAGCCGACTATTTATAAACATAAGCCATAGTTCATATTAACATTTAGTGTGCTGCACCGCATGATGTAAATATCATCCGTTCCATTAACTTCTCCTTTTTGTAAAAGATATAAGGTACACCAGCTACACAACTACAGAGTTTGGATTAGTCTCAATTGCTCGTGATAAAACATACAATTTTTTTTTCCTACCATCTGATTTATCAATATTGCTGTCAATGTTCATTGAATCGATCGCTAATTCCAGCCAACATTCTACGTCACCAAGTCCTCGAAAAATGTGTTTCTGTGTATCATCTGGTTTTTCAATTTCACTAGAAGTATATAAACAATTATGAAGTCAACTGTTATTGCCAAGCATCCACTTCCTAATAGCTGCACTATGTAAACATGGCATGTCTGAAGGTAGAAGTCTCTGAATCGAAAATGGAATAGATAAGGACTAGCATAAACCCAATTTCCAAAAATGTCAAGTGTCGCAAGCTATCAGGTTACCCACCATAGGACTATCTGCTTTTAAAAGATGTGGCCCAATTTGATACACTGGCACTTTCTGTCCATAGCTGCTAGTACTATGATGGAACAAGCTTCATGACACTATAGATTGCTCTACAATAGTTCTACAAGGAAAATTTGAAGACCCAATTTCCCCACTACATACTTGCAATTCTTTATTTCCATGAATTTTTAACTCGTGGTGTCCAAAAGAACCATCAATATCATCGTTACTGTACTTATTTAGTTGTTCAGAAACTTGAGAAGCAGTTAGGTTGTAGTATTTAGCATGCTGCCATGGACAATACTCATTATTATGTTTCCCACGATGCTCAAAATTACAAAGTGGCCAGAAGGGATTAATAAAAATGATTGCGCATAATTAATTTGTGAGGCACTCCATTTGCACTAATGAGATCAGAGTAAATCCTGTGTGACTTAAACATATCTAAAGGACTCTCATAAAGGATAAACTTTGTGACATGTTCTGGTGAAATCTGCAAAATGGGCTGTGCCTTTTTCCCAGAAGCATTTTCTAACATACCATGTGCAGTTGCGATAACATCCTTTTGATAGTGGGATATAACCTTTAGTTCTGATGAGGAGTTCCAAAAATCACCCTTGAGTGATTGACTAGTAGCTTCTTCAAAACAATTTGTGATCACTGCCTTGATCTTTGTCTCAGAGGAGTTTTCTTCAAGGGTCTTTTGAGCAACACCTTTCCTTAAGGTAACACTATGTACACACTGTTGTGTGTAATGTTTATCTTCCATATTACCCATACAAGAAGATACAGATCCACCTGGAACAGTTAAATCTGCAATAACTGCAAAATCAAACATCTCAAGCTGTTCACATTTTGTGTTTCCACCAAAGTGACCTGATGTTGCATGTTCTTCATCATAATTTTTCCATATAGTATTTTATTTTTTGATGGCACAACCTTCATCCACATTGCTCCCAGAACGAGATTTCTCCTCATTCATTTCATGAAACTTATCCTTATTATACATCATGCTAGACGAAGGCATCGTAAATCTATTAACATTGATATTTTGACACTCTATACTGCTAGCAAGGGAGTTGTCACTATGGCAAGTACTAGCAATGTCTTCCTGCATATCATTGTCAATTGTGTTACCCAAGTGTCAAGAAGTTGTTGTCTCCACAGCCTCTCCAAGCATTGCACAAGGCCTTTCAGGTGATTGAGAAGGATGACAAGCAAATGGTTGTTGTTTTCCTGTTAATTGAATGACATATTCCTCATGATTATCATTTTGACTATGAAATGACTCTGTACTTGTTTCTACACCTCGACTTGCAGTGATCTCTTCTTTGGTTTTTTGTGTTGGAGATAAATAATTTGAAACCAGATGCTCCTTTGAAGCAAATGCACCATCAACACCATGCTCAGAATGTGGAAATTGTTTAACGAGTTCTCTCCTCCGAGGCAAATGGTTAGGTAGGTAGCAAGATATTCATGGTATCATTATAAGAACAATGAACGAGAGCTGGTGTTTTCTCATCTGACAAAATTCACAAGATTCACCCGATAGCATGGTATCGTCCTATAAACACAAACAATGGGTTTATTGGACTTACAAAGGATGGAGTCCCAATGACAGAAACAAGATTCACCCAATAGCACACTATCGTCCTATAAATACAAACAATGAAGTATAATGAGATGAATGTGATTTTATTTCATTTAATTTATTGACTTTTCCTAAATTTGTGGATAAGTCAACCCAAGATAATTGAGAATCTAGGTTAGGTTAGGGTTCTTTTAAGTTTTATATTTGACTCTGAATTGCCCAACTATCTTTAAATACAGGTTCAAGGAGTTGAGAAAACGACCTAAATGAGCTAGAAAGGGGTATGCTCAAAGTTTTGAAAATTATTATTCTAATTTAGATTTTTATCATCCTTGTAATTGTTTGTTATAGGGTTTGACAAAAAAATTGTTGACAACAAGGGATTCTTTAAATTGATAGAAGAGTTAGGAGGTTGATATCCTAAGATTGGTTTATTTTTTCCATGTATATTATTTTTCATATTTCCATTAATGTATTTGATATCCACTCATATTGGTACTAGAAAGTGATTGCATATGCATGAATAGATCTAGCACTTCATAACCCAATCCTAAGCTCATTTCTATTTTTCATCTTTTATGATATACTTGGCTAAGTTTGTATAGTCTTGTAAACATTGTGGAGTCTTGCAAACATTGTGGAAGTTTGGAGTTATTTCTGTTCTAAGTATTCATAGTGGCTTGAAAAATAAATGTCATCCCAAAGTGACTTATGATCCATAACCATAAATGTATATCACAAGTAATTCTCTTAAGTTTTTTCAAAGATTTAAAAGCTAGTGACTTAGTATCTCCAACCCCACTTATACAAAAAGGAAATAAGCGATAGCGGTGACTCTCTCTTCAAACATAAAGTAGACATGGAAATACTTCGGTGGAGCAACTTGAAGCAAACGTAGTAAGAGTAGGGAAGAAGGTTGGATAGTTTTCCTAAGAAAATTCAAAATTATCTTCAAATTGAGTTTGGATAATAATTCAAGCAACTAATAAAATCTAATGGTGTTGATCACTTTACTCTCGATAACCCTAGAAAAAGGAATGGCTATTACATAAGTTTATAAAATCTCCAAACTTGTCAGATTATGGATGATAGGTTCCATGTAGATTAAGACAACCCATTTACCAATGAAACCAAGCAAGGGAATTTTAACCAAGTTTGATAAAATCTCCATTAAACTCATACAAGGGGATTTGGCTAAAGCATGGGCACTTCCCACCATTTAGCCTTCTTTTGTATAATGGAGCTAAGACGAAGCTGCATATCTTAGAATACTCATGTGTCTTGGGTGACCCATAGATCTTGAAAGTAAGAATGCAGAGTGTGAAGAATGGCTTCCATGTATGTTCAAAATAGGATAAATATGATTATGCACATATGTAGTCCATTAGATATGATGCCATATAGAAGGGGGCACCACAGTGCATGGGTGATTTAGCCTCGTAGATACATCGTACAAGGTTATTTGATATGGGGTCTGCCCAACAATTGAACACTGTCCCATTCTTCTGCACTTCATTAATGATCAGAATTGAACTTAATCATATGTGTTTGGTTCCCGGTCTCCCATACAAGTGGTTTATTAGCACCTCCATGTCTCTAAATTCTACTTGCATATTTTGGACCAAGTACACCTTACTCAAGGTAGTCTGGAATGGTTCAACCCTTAATGATGTCATGTAAATTATGCACCTTTTATATTATTGTAACCATTTGGGGATCACTAACATTGTGCAAGGTGGTAACTTATAGATTGTCTAAAGAGTGGTGGCAATGAATCGCGTAATTTTTTTCCTGCTCTGCGACTTAAAGGTTTGACTGTCTACATTAGCATTCTCAATCATAGATTTTATTATGTCTCTGCATGGAAACACCTCCTCCTTGGCTACTACTTTGTGCAACTGGTAGATATTGACATTTTAGTCTCTGTGGTTTTATCCTTGGTTTATCTATCTACCAGTGCTAGTTTGTGACGATACAATGTCATTGTACATGTTATAGAGAGAATAAAAAGTTGGTTTATAGGAAATTCATAGCAATAAAACCATGTCTTTGAACACGTAATTTGGATCCAATATTCACATTTATTCAATCATTCAAACACTTTAAACTTACCTATTAGATCATCCTTAAGTTCAATACCCAAAATTGATCTCACAACCCTTTTTAGAAGGAAGGTGCAGACAAGTTGGTCTATATCGTGACACCTATATCAACTATCACAACTAGTCCATGTGAAAATGGTAAACACTCGTTCCAACTGGTAAATGTCAGAAACCGACATTGCTCTTGCTGCTTTAATTCCACTACTGTAAGCATTTATCACGAACATCCTTTTTCTACTAGAAGTCTGGAATTCAAGATTACCGTCCAGTTACTATTGGCCTTGAAAAAAGGGAAAAAATGATAAATGTGGAGCCCAATTGTTTATGGTATAGTATAGTAAATGTTTAGTCCCACAGTTGATGGATATGGATAATGCAGTGCTCCTATTGCATTGATTTGTGTTACAAATGTTGTCTATGTGATATTTGTTAATACATCATATTTTCAACAATAAACTTTTGTTATTCCTTGTTAAGAAAAACTAAGTTAGAGGTACTTTCTGTTTCATAATTTCAAATTTAGTTATTTTGTGATTGGTTTTCACTTTTCAGTCTGAAGTAGCAAAGCATGAGGGTCTCTCTTGTCTTTGCGTGAGAAAAAGAAAACCTTAAATTATAAAGTGAGTTCTAATTTTTTAAAATTCTGATTATTTTAGATGTTTATAATTTGCACACAATGCAATTATAGATAACAAAGGAAAAGACAAAGGCATGGTTCTTGCAAGTGGTTTGAACATAAATTTTATGGAACTGTAACTTACATCTTTTTTGTTATCAATTTATTCATCTACCTGTAACCCCTTGTATCCACAAAGTACTCTTGCATTCGACTTTTCAAGGTATGATGAGAGTATATGTGTGTGAGAAAGTCCTTATAGGGGCTTCTTAACTCGATGGAAATCCAAATACTCCAAACCAATAGCATGTTTCTTGCTAATTTTGCATAGACATATATCACATTCTAAAAGATGAAATCAAAATCCAACAAATATCCCTTTAACTATTCCACTGAGCATGAATTCAAAAAAGTTGATGCATACAAAGCAGAGTATAAAATATCTTGAAATATTTATGATGCTTGTTTGCTTATGTTCCAACTTCCAAGTCGAACAACTACAACAAATTGACATCTTTACAATCTGCACCAAGTGGATATCACAAGTCTATGTTAACATAATAGGATGTCCAATTCCTTTTTATCTAGTCTAAAGATCACCTCTTTGCATTCAGTACACTTGCAAGCATTTAATTTAAGGGTCGATATGTTCATACCATGGAAGTATTTTTTATCAACAATTGTAATTGTCACATGTGGTTAAGATGGTTTGAGCTTACAACCATTATTTCACTCTCTTTGGAATGTTTCAATTGGTAATAGTAGTATTCTAGGTGTATAAGACAATCTGGTATTCATAGAGTGTCAATGTAAATTGGGATGTCCACTTATTTTGGGAGTTACTATCCAATATTATGCATTTTTTTTCCAGGAATCAAGTGGCACCACAGGATGGCAGATAGGAATATAAATGAAATCATAATTGTTGAAAGAGATCGAGGCCCAATGTTCAGATGCAACAGTTGAGATAAAGGTTATAAGGCTGGATTCACAGACTTACGCTTTAAGAGTCGACAAGTGTGTAAGTAATTTTATTTCCTGGTCATCAATGACTTTAATTTTCTTTGGAGTTAAAAATGGATGAGGTCACAATAATTCCAAAGTTGTTAGGCTCCAAATGCTTATACTGTTACAACTTTTATGATAGCATTCGAACAAGAAAAGCACAAAGTGGAGGGAACATTAGAATATTATATTTTTGTACTTATTTATTTCTGTATCTTACTTCAAGGTGTTTGCCGCATGATATCATTACATTTTCTCTATTGCGGAAAAGACATTATCTTTTTATTTTTTAAAAATTGTTCTTTCAAATATGACTTGGCTTGTATAATGGGTTTTTATAATTTCTTTAGTCATCATCAATTGCATTTCAAGGTTTAATACCTCTGAAATTATGTTGCACCTGTGATCTATCTATCCTAAATCCCAATGTAAAATTTGGGTCCTTCTCATGGCGAGATTCAAGTTTGCTATCAGATGTTCAACATGTGGGTTAGGGTTATTCTAAAAATAACATATTTTTGTCCCCTAGGTTGGATTTCATTGTAAAACTAGTTCGCAATATTTTATATCTGGACACTAGAAGAAGAGAACCGAATGTTATTCTCTTTCAATTTCTTATGTTTGGACCATAGTCACTAGACTCGAAATCATCAATAAACTGACATGGCAAAAGAATCAAAGTTTTGAATTGGATCAGGAAAAAATCAACAAATATAAAATAAATATATACAAATATTTTGAATTAAACACACTTTTCATTGATATTTGAAATAGCCATGTCTATGTATTACAAGATTTCAATAGATCTTCAAAATTTCACAATGAATAGGTATCATCTATAATATGATGATAATATTGATTCTCATCCATAAGGTGAGTCTAGAATCTAGATAAAAATTTGTCTGAGTTAACCCTGCCCAGGTAGTCTCTTTGTGGATAATTTGGTCGCTGTCCCTTCACACCAGCAAGTAGAAAACACCTCCATCAAGCAAAAGAATGAGAAAAAACACTGAAAATTGGGTTTAAAACCTTTTCCTGGGTGCAGACTTCCATAAATTGCTAGTCAAGGGTTAAGTCATGAGTTTGATTTGTGATGACTGAGTCAACTTGGTCAACCCAAGTCAAACTTAGAAAGTTTTGAATTAGATCTTTTGACTGCACAGTCCAATTTAAATCAAAAAATCGCAATTTGACTCACCATTCCTATGACTTCGGTCTGGACTCTTTGAAGCTACATTGCAAGGGAGCCCAGGCCTCTCACACTTTGTTCTCAAAGCATGCTCTGAGAGGGAGTGTTCAGGAAGTGCCCTTAGAAGTATGCTCTCAGGGTCTTTGAGGTGGTTCTAGGGTGCTCCCTAAATGATAACATAAAATTCTTAATGTATAAGGGTAGAAAGAGAAAATCATTAATTTTTTTATATTATTATTAATTGTTTGAGGATGTTTGATATGGGTTCCAACCTCATCAGACCTCATTTGAAGAAAATAGCATCCCATCCAAAAATTTAAATTCAACAAAAATAGTAGTTTTCAGCACTCCAGCAAACAGAACTGCATCGAACCAAAGAGAAGTCCACTAAACCATCAAAAGACACTAAATGCCACTATGGCCTTTTGCCACATGTCATCTTAATTAAGGAGCACTGACCTCCACAAATATAGGAACTGAGGAATCTCTAGCTTTTCCTTTGAAGGACTTGCCACTAACATCATGCACTCAAAAAGATGGTCAAGCAAGAGCCAAAGTTTTATGGTTTCTTGTAGAACAACTGAAATATTGTAATTGGGATCTTGGAAAGGATAAAAGCATGTTTTCCCCACCATCTCATGTTTTGGATCTAATTTTACATGAATACAACACAACTTGTGAAATTGCTGCTGACAATGGTCTTGTTAGTATTTTGCTAGATATCTTGTCTAGTTTTTACCTAGATCCATAAAAAAGTGATAGCTTTCCATATTTTAAGTATGTGATCCCCATGCTACTAGTTGTTGATAATTTTCTATAGTTGAAGCAAAAATTTGATTCTAATATTATGATATTTAAACAGTCCAAGAAAAAAAATGGTGATGTTGAGAATACTGAGAATTTGGAGTCTAATCATCTAAATCATACAACTCACATGTTGGTTGTTCCTGAAGGGTACATAACTACTGAAGAGTAGAAAAAAACTATTAACATAGTTTGCAACTTCATTCAGATGAATCTTACCTCAACTGTTGTACAAGCTCTTCTCCAACTATGTGCAAGGCTAAAAAGGGTGCATGCCATAGCATTGTGTTTCCTTGAAAGAGGTGGATTGGTTTCTTTGCTCATCTTTCCTACTAGTTGCTTATTTTCGGGGTTTAACAGTGTTGCATCAACTATTGTTTGTCATATTCTTGAGGATCCTCATATGCTTTAGGCAGCTATGGAGTCATAAATTTGACAAGATATTGTAGCTGCTTTAAATCAAAATATAAGTGGAAGGTTCAGTCCTCATAATTTTATCTCAAACTTAGCTCTTGTTATCTCAAACTTAGCTTGGTTGAGTTGAAGGTGATTTTCTATTTGATCCATTTCATGTGATGCCTATTGAATTTTTTTTTGGGGGAAAATCGATGATAGGGAAGTACTACCTCTATCTATAATATTATAGGAAGGACTGATGATTGTGGAACGACATTTCAACATCCAATTCTCATTAGACCATCTACCCCATTTAGGTCAGTTTTTCGTTGAGCAGTATGTAATTTTCAAAATTTCTGGTTGTTGAACATCTACTAGATTACAAATTGTTTTTCTTGGATTTGAACTTTAGAATTCATAGTTTAAGGACATATATAATGTAATGTGTCTATGATTGCAGAGAATTATAGGGTTGTAGCAGAGAGTACTATTGAAAGTACTTCAAATCCATCCCATTTGGATTATATTTACTAAACACTTCGAAGTGGGTGACCAATAAATCGTTTGAGTAGCTGGGTTGATGATAGTCAGCAATTTAGAGGAATGAGTGGCACTACAATAGAATTAGGAATTGAGGATAATTTTGTTTCTGAGTTATAGAGGGCTCAACTAGTTGATGACACTCAATCAGATTAGGCCCATGATACCACCATATCACAGGAAAAAGGTGATGCTACGACCTCACAAGCTATAGATGTTGGTACTGTAATGATAGAAACTTTACAATCATAGGAAAGTGATATACATAGAACCAAGGAACGTAATCATTCCCATGTTGAAGATAATACAATCTTTCATCCTTTGTCGACCATTAGATACTCAATTTTGTGTATTGATCCTTTTTACCATTATAGAGGACTCTGTAAGTTAGGTTCCCAAATTCTTAAAGGGTTCTATCTCAATGGAAGAGTGCCTACCTTACATGCAAGAGGTTGGTGGTTCAATTCCTCCATGCCCTAATGATATTATAATATCGGTTAAAAACAATTAAATTAGTAAGCAAAAAATAAGAGATAGGTGACCAAACAAAATGACCAAAACTCGTATATAAAATTACTAAAAACGACTAAATTAGTGACCAAACATGAGAGATGTGAAACTAGGCATTAAAAAGGATGCAACACATGGCACTAATGATAAGGCCAAACATGGCATTGATATGGTATAAAAATAAGACATTACTTTGGATGCAAAACATGACGCTACATAGGAAGCAAAATATGGTGCAACAATAGAAGAAATATTTGGCGTCATTTTGGTAGAAAAACATGATGCAAAAAAGGAAGCAAAAATTGGTGCAAATTTGGAAGCAAAAATTGACACATATTTGGAAGTAAAACATGGTGCAAAATGGGATGCCAAAGTGGTAGCAAAAATGGATGCAATATTGGATGCTAACATGGTGCTATTAAGGATGCAAATATGGCGCTAACGGGGGTGTCATTTAAGAAGCAAAAGCAGACACTCGCTAGGAAGCAAAATATGACGTTATTTAGGAAGAAAACCTTGACGTTTTTTAAGAAGAAAAGTTGGACGCTATTCTGGAAGAAAACCTTGACGTTGATTAGGAAGCAAAGTTGGACACTATTCTGGAAGCAAAAAAAGAGACGCTATTTTGGATGCCATAAAGGATGCTAATAAGGAAGCAAAAAAAGACGTTTTTTGAGACGCTTTAAGTTTTGTCCATGGCACGTCCAATTTAGCGTGTAGTTTGACCACTCAATGTAAAAAAAATACACTAAAAAGGGACACTAAATGGGACGCTAATTCAGGATTTGTTGTAGTGATTATTCTGATAGAACAATTATACATTTGTAATACTTTGTATAAAGCAATACGTTTTTTTTTATTGTTTCAGTCTCATTCAAGGTTGACAAAAGGGAATATGCTTGATTTATATTTTTGTATGTTGGGTTAATATTTTATTGTTACACATTATAGATCTAATTGTTCTATTTAAACTTATCTACAATCACTATCTTTGTTTCCTTAGACAACGTAGTTTCCAGTTACTATAAAACCTTCCCAGATATTCCCTGTAGGGAGTGAATATCCATTTGATCTAACAAACCTTGTGCCAGTGGAGGCCTTGTATCCATAGGAGTTAGTTATCCCAAACAACTCAGGGATAGAATCATCTATGTGTGGGATCGGTTTGAAGCCTTTCTGGTTGGACTATCTCCTTCTGTTGATTTCCTTGTAGTTTATCCAACAACCTACAAGCTTGGGCCATTAACAAATGGTGCTAGAAGGAGGGACATAGTTAAACATGTAAAGGAAAAACACACAGTAAACCTCCTCCTCCCAGATCACCAATTATCACTAGAATCCATATTCAAGCTTCTACGTCTACAACATAAATTGTAGAAAGTCAGAAAACACTCCCTGTCACCCCTGTCCCGGAAGAAGTTAATATAAGACCAAAATTCCTCTTTGTATCACCAACTAGGGGACATCTCCCCTAGAACAATTGAGAAAAAGTACTCATGATATAACTGCTAGGGTAAAACAGAGGACTAAAGCAGTCCAAATCCTTAGAGACGCTTTTTCCATACCTTATTCAACTGATAACTCATATGTTAGCACAAACACTCAAAACACCACTGAACAGGGATAAATTCTTGAGATCCAAATAGATCAATTGTTTGAACATACATAACATCCTGAAACAGATCTACATCCCAACATCCAGTCTGGTGGGCCGCCACCTACACCATCTGCTTCTTCTTCATCACCATCTAAGGACTCCTCAGATAGTAAAACATCTTCAAATCCTTCTTCATCCAAAGAAGCACAAATGGTTGAACAACTAAACAAAACTTGTCTAGACTAGGATGCAGTCTTTGTCCCTAGGAAACAACATAAATTACCTAAGAATATTAAGAAGTGGATCCCAAAGTTCAACCCAGATGAAAGATTCCCTGCTAAGGATCATATTAAAACATTTATGCAAGCCATTCAATTAAGAAACATAGTACATGAGGACGTGGTATCTAGATTATTTCCCTATTCCTTTGAAGGACATGCTTCCACTTGGTAGTTTTCCTTGGATTTTGGGACTATCAACTCTTGGGAAGAGTTTGAGAAGTTGTTTCTCCAAAATTTTGGGGGCAACAACACCCCTGAAGATCTTGTCATGGATTTGTCCTCTTTGAGGATAAAGGGAAAATAGAGAGTTAAGGATTTTAACCAAAGGTTTTCTTGTTTAAGGAATAGGATTCCTACCAATGTTCTTCCTATGGAATAGCTATTGGTGGCATACTATATTAAGGGTTTTCCTACTCCCATCACTTTGTGGGTTAAAAAGGAACATAAAACTACTCTGCAAGAAGTTTTTGAGAAGCTATCTTAGTAGAGAGAAACATGTTCTTCCTAAGAGACAATCCAGATGTCCAAGCAGACCAACCTTCTACATCTAGAAGGAGGCAAGCTAATTTCCCAAAACCCACAACAACCAAAGACCCTTTCGAGATGGAGAACATGAAGAATCTATTGCAAAAATTTTCCAATGACATGGTAGATATCAATAGAAGTAACAATGAAAACGAGGTAAATAACAAAGGTTTGGAAAGGCCACCTTTTAGGAGGCCTTGCCAGCTTCCTCATAATAAAAATCCTCTGAGCCCTAAATAAACATTGACTTATGATGAGATTTACTGCATTTTTAAGGCCCTAACTTATAGACCCCAAACTGCCCAAGATGATAGCTTGGACAATTCTCAAGGAGCTATAGATTCTATACCTCCCGATGAAGAAAAAGATCAACACCTAAATACTATTAACTGTTTTTAAGAACAACCAATGGTAGAAGAAGAAGATGAATTTGAAGCCATATTCGATCTACAACACTCTTATAACACCAGGAGTAAAGGTCAAATGTCGGAGGAAATTCCACCATCAACATCCACTCTTAATGCAGGTAAAGCAACAAATCCAAAAGAAGAGGTAATTCTTGAAGTTGAATACAATTTGGTTGATGATTTAAAAAAGGATAAAGCTAATATTTCATTGTTTGAACTTTTAAAAATACCTTCTATAAGGGAAAAGTTACCCAAAAACATGATTTTGGACAAATCAAGAGAAGTTCAAAACAACAATCTGGAAATTTGTGCAAAGCCTGATAGTTAGAAGCCTAGTATGAAAAGGGTCCCTCCTTTCTTACTTACTTTTGAAATTTTTAATAGGAACGTCCATAATTGTATGTTTGATTCAGGGGCTTCATCCAATGTCATGCCAGTATATGTCTGGAGGAAATTGAATGCAACCTGAGAACCCTGTCCCACCCAAATAGTCCAATTGGATAGATCCAGAGTTAAGGTGGTTGGAAAACTAAAGAATGTACTCTTGACATTATCTGTAGATCATAGGATCCATCAAACAGTTGACATTGCTGTAGATGATATCCCTGAAACTTAGGGTATGTAGTTGAGCAGGGGCTGGTCAGAAAAATTGAAAGGATAATTTTCCACTGACTAGTCACATTTGTGGCTACCTTACAATGGGAGACCAAATCAGATCAAAATTGTAAGGGAGATTTTTATGAAGCAAACAATCACACATATTAATGACCCTAGTGAACCTACAATTTTCTTTACCTCAACCATAGGACATTACACCTTTGACTCTTTCTTTGGAAGTTTTTCTGTTGATTCCTCCCCTACCGAGGATGTTGATAATTTGTCAAAAATCAATAATTGCATAGTTGTCCCATTTACAAGTGATATTGTCCATAATGTATATAATATCAATACAAAATTTAGGTTAGGTTTATCTTCTTGGACTTTATTTTTTTATGGATCGAAATCCAAGGATGGTGCTGGTGTAGGTTGTGTACTAATAGATCCAAAAGGAACCAAAATGATGATTTCATGTTGAATTGAGTTTGAATGCACAAATACTATTGCTGAATATGAGGCTGATGTACACGGACTCAGTAAAGCGATAGATCTGGGTGCTCAAGTGATAGAATGCTATTGTGACTCCAAGATCATAGTCAAGCAGGTGAGTAATAATATCCATTGCTTATCACCTCATTTGCTTAATTATTAGAAATTGGTTAGGGCCATGACTAATTCAGTTAAAGATTTCAATATTAAATCGGTCCCTAGATCACAAAAATTTGATGCATATATTTTATCTAATACAACATCCAGGCTCATTCCCCCAGAAGGTCTGTCCCCTGACACTTTTTGCATTGAAATTTTGTACAAACCCTCTATCCTAGATAATGCGACAAGTTGGAAAGTTTTTGATGATGACCTACAAATTTTAGATTTTTTAACAACCCAGGATACCTTTAATGATGTAGCCATAAATGAGGCTGAACATGATAAGTCTTTATCTGACCATAATATCCCTTCCAACCTTATCCCCAAGTCAGTTATCAATTTAGAGAAGTACTATGACTTGCAGGATAAATTCAAAGGTAACCCTAACTGCAAGACTCACATTTCTTCCCTCAACTTTAAAACTGTTAATCTTGGAAATGAGCAAAACCCTCAACTTATCAACATAGGGGTTAGTTGTTCCCCAAAGGAAGAAAAGTATTTAATTAGAATTTGTAAAGAATTAAAATATGTGTTTGCATGGACATATGATGATTTGAAAACCTTTGACATATCCATCATGCATTAAAACATCCCTTTGAAGCCTGGCATAAAACCCTATCAGCAAAAGTTGAGAAAGATGCACCCCAAACTTGAACCGTCTATTGAAAAGGAACATGAGAAACTACTTAAATCTAGGATCATTTTCTGAGTGAGACATACACAATGAATCTCCAACTTAGCCCCTTCCTGCAAGAAGAATGGGGAAATAAGACTGTCTGTGGATTTCTGCAATTTAAACAGAGCATACGAGAAATATAATTGCCCTATTCCTTCAATGTAACAATTGTTCCAGACGGTTGCGGGTGCGGAAATGTTTTCCCTACTTCATGGTTTCTATGGTTATAATCAGGTATTGGTCACATCCTTTGATCAACTCAAAAATTCTTTCAGAACACCTTGAGGCACATTTTCCTACAAAAGAATGCCTTTCGGATTGATCAACTTTGGTGAAACATTCCAAAGAGCTATGGATAGAGCCTTCAGAGGTTTGATGCAAAAAATTTTTGTTGTTTATTTGGATGATATAACTATTTATTCAAAGAAACAACATGATCATCTAGTTGCACAGAGACAGGTTTTTGAAATATGTAGAAAGTATGGGATTTCTCTAAATCTAAAGAAGTTGATTTTTGTGGTAACCAAAGGTAAGCTTATGGGTTTTATTGTTTCCAAGGATGGAATGATAATTGAATATGAAAGGACAAACGCCATTGAAAAAATTGGACTCCTGAGTTCAAAGAAGGCCATGCAATCTATTCTTGGTAAGCTAAATTTTGTTAGGATATTTGTGCCAAAATTTTCACAGATTGTTAGGCCATTGCAGGATCTAATTAAAAAATATGTTTTATTTAAATGGTATGCCATTGAAAAGGATGCATTTATCAAGATTTGGAAATCTATTATGGATGCTCCTGCATTAATGTCCCCAGATTTTGACAAGGATTTTTTTTTGTGCACCTTTGCCACTGATTTTTCTTATGCTGTTGTTTTCAATCAGAAATGAGAAGAGGACATAGATATCCCCATTTCATTCATGAGCTCCACATTCAAAGGGTATGAATTAAACTATACACAGATTGGTAAACAAGCCTATACTATTTATAAATCTGTCAAACATTTTAGGCCTTATTTATTGAAATCTAAAATGAAAGTGATTGCCCCCTATGTAGCTATAAGAAATGTTTTGATTCTAAAAGAGTTAGGAGAGAAGCGATCCCATTGGATGACTCTAGTTCAGGAATATGATATGGAGATCAAGCCTGCTAATATTTTCAAATGGAAAGAGTTGTGTTGCTAGCAACCTAATCAAACGACTCAGAGTAGTAACAATAGTGGATTCAAGAAGAAGAAATGCATGTATGTAGATACAGTTAGTATCATTAATGCTCAATCTTTCGAATGGTATGATGATATCAGGTTTTATATTACTCATGGGTATGCTCCTCTGACCTTATATTTTAAGAAGCATAGGACTTTAATATTAAAATAAATACCTTACCAATTCATTGATAATGTGATTTTTTGAAGGAATTATGATGGTGTTTTCCTCAGGTGTTTAGAAAAATAAGAAGCTGATAATCTTCTGTTTGAAATGCATGCAGGGCCGACAAGAGGACATTTTTAAGGAGAAACAACTGCACATAAGGTTTTGATAGCTGGATACTATTGGCAAGATGCACATATCTTTGTCTGAAAGTGTGAAGCATGCCAGATATGTGCGGGTAATGTTAAGAAACAAACCTTTCCCCTCCAACCTGTTACTGTCTAGTTTCCATTTAAACAATGGGGACTAGATTTTGTTGGCCCTATTACTCCTCCCTCTTCTTTGCAACATGTACATATTGACTGCAACAGAATACTTTACTAGGTGGGTAGAAGCAATTACCCTCAGAGTTGATAATACAAACTTAGTTATGTCTTTTCTAGAGAGTAATATTGTCACTAGGTTTGGAGTCCCTGAATCTTTGGTGTTTGACAACGTATCTTATTTAAATTCCATTGATATTAATCAATATGCCATTGAAAAAGGGATCAAAGTGAAGTATTATGCAAACTATTACCCGCAAGGGAATGGATTAGCAGAATCTTCCAATAAAAATTTCATCAACAACTTCAAGAAAACCGTGGTTGCACACCACAAGGACTAGCACACCAATATCTTTAATGCCCTATGGGCAGATCATATCACTCCTAAAGTTTCCATTGGGAACTCTCCTTACTTCCTTGTTTATGGCAAGGAATCTGTCCTGCCATCAAACCTCCTCCTTATATCATTGCAATTAGCTCAATCTTTCTCACAGGATGATGAATTATCTCTTCTTCATAATCGAATTTACACATTGCTTAAATTAGAAGAGGAGAGAGAGAAATGTAGAAACAAATTGTATCAACATCAACAATTGGTTAAGAGGTGGTTTGATGAGAAGTATTCGATTGACCGATATTTTTAGGTTGGGTATCTGGTATTGAAATGGGACAGACCCCACAAAGACAAGAATGACTATATTAAGTTTCAACATTTTTTGTTAGGGCCATTCACTATTACATAAAAGGTTGGCCCTGATATTGTCCAATTGCAGTGACTGGAGGGTTTCCCTGATACCATCCAGTGAACATCTAGCTCCTCAAAAAGTATTTTGTTTAAGGTAAGCGTTTGCTTATCTGTAAATATATGTGTTTCTTTTGATTGGATTTTCTAGTTTGTTTTATTTTCTGATTGAGTATTTTTTTTCTTTTTTCACAAAACATGGAATTCACACAACAGCTGGTTACAGTTGGTGATTGGTTGATCTTCAATATTTCTAACTAAGAAATTTCGAGTTGGATATGTCAGAAAACCTTTACTCAGTTTATATCCGAAATAGTGCCTTCATGGGAATAGAATCAAAGATCTATGCCAACTCTTAAATTGAGTCTTTCCCTCCTGGAATAACTATCTTTACTAACCCTCATAATGATGATTGAGCCTTTAGGAGAAGTTTTGTATTCCCTTCAGATGCCTCATTGGTGATTGGTAGTAAATCTTTACATCCTCCTCAACCTTTGTTATTTTCTGATCTCACCTTGGTCACCTTGAATCTAAATTAAAAGTTCACCTAAATACGTATAAATTGCAAGATATGGGGTCTTATCACAAGTGAACCTATCATTCTCATAGATATTTTGAGTGAATGAAATTACCACCAGATCGTTACCAAGCCAGGGTAGTGGCTTGCAATTTACATTGTAAATAATGTTGGTTTGTTTTATTTTTAACTGCAACTTGTTGTATTCAAGGACATGGGGTCTTATCACAAGCCATCTTGACCATGTTCATGGGTCCTACTTTGGACTGGAATTACTGATAGGTGGTTACAAAGCCATGGTAATTTATTTTGGTGTAAAAACTAAAATACAAGGAGTCTCCTGACATAGCTAGCTTTTTCAATTTCTAGGTAATATTTGTGTATGGCATTGCACCTTACCAGGGAAGTGGTCTTGTTTCAACTAAGTTGTGGTTTCTTATGTTTATTTAAAAAAGGGGGGGGAAGAGAAGAAAAGGAGAAAAAATATATATACATATATGTCTGTGTATAGTAAATATTTGTATATACTGATGAATAAAATCACCAATGAACAATCCCTATTCAAGGTGATTACTGGTTTGATGGTCATGAAATAAATCAAGGTTTTCCTTGAGGTTTATCATAAATTTCTCTCCTCTGCTTACATCTTGATTAGAAGGATACCTTATTACTTCTGAACCTCTTTCATCTGTTGAGTATCGTTATCAATGATTTTTGGCTGGGAAGATGACAATTATATATATTACTTCTTCTAGATTTGATTGTACTCTTATGATACCACTATTGATTATAAACTTAAATATTTATCTAACTGACATATCTCGTTTGAAATTATTAAGATGATATGTACAGAGATAACTGCTTTGCCCAGTGAGTCTCTATTTGTTGCTAACAGCAACAGATCCCATTTCAGCTGCTAAATGGGAGCCCCATTCATTCACTAAGGCAACCTTTAAGGTTATGGTTTTGTTTATGGTGTCTTATTCATGCTTAATGTAAGTACTATGTTTTGTTTTTTAATAAAATTGCATCAAAGCCTTGTTTTTGTTTTGTTTTGTGGATTGTGGAAACAATCTCTTTTGCTTGTTATTTTTTCTTTTCTGCAAAACGCATTCCACAATCCGCAATGCAGATAGTGGAAGTCCTTTTTTTGGAGGTTTTGAAAAAAAATTCTTGCAACCCACAATCCGCAAATGCGGATTGCGGGTATTGAAATTTATTTTATTTTGTTGTTTTTTTCCTTTCTACAACTTGCAATGCGTATTGCGGATGTCAAAAAATATTTTCGCAAAAAAAGTCTCAATTTTATGTTCTACATTTTTGGCACCCACAATGCTACGGATTGCAAAAATCAGAAAATCAATAAATAATAAAATTGCAAAATTGCGTTCCCGCAATCCCTCAACCCACAATACGGATTGCAGATCACGAAAGTTAAGAAATCCATTTTTGGTTGTAGATATCATCCTGCATTTCCGCAACCCGCAATGCGGATTGAAGATTACGAAAATCAAAATTGAAGAAATTAGTTAAATTTTATCTCCGCAATTTGGTTTCCCTTTCTAATCTCGACCATTGATTTTTGCAAAATCTACGACATAGATCTATTTTGTCGTTGGAATTGGCTAATTTACGATTTGTTCACCATTTCAACTTGCAATTTTCACCTACTCTAATATTTTACTGTGATTTTCTCACCGAGCCCAAAAATCTTCCTGTTTTCAAGCTATCTACGAGTAAGTTTCTCGAATTTCTTAGTTCTCAGCAATTCAATTTGGTTATTTTTATCTTGGGTAAATTTTAATTATGGTTGCCAAATTTTTATCAGAATTTACCTCCCAGACTGCAAACATGTTGAGAACTACAAGGTCTAAGATTGCTTTGAACAAGAAGAAGAGTAAGGACCCAAATGCCGGTATCTTATCTAACACCAGAGGACGAGTGTTAGAAACCTACTACCTAGACTGGTCTCGAATCTATGCCATTTTTGATAATGACATTTTTTCCTCCATTTCCAATGACCATTTAGTTTACACCAACATCAATAAATCCCAACTCCAGTGTATCGCATCCAGACCTCCGTTCATGCATTACACAGACCCGATCAAGTGGGCACTTGAACCAAAGAGTGATCCTTTGAGGATCACATAGACCCAACTAGCCTCTTTTTTTCGTTGAGGTATTTTTGAGAGCATATTCCCTCAACCCACCACAATAGTTGCTGAATTCCCAATTCCTTGAAGCTGCCATGACCCAGTTTAATTTTCAAGAGATGATTAAATCATGGATGGATAACCCTGCTGAGTTTATCCTAGGGCCTGATAAATACTATCCCATCACTTGGTTTAGAAAGCTATTCTCTTTGTTAGAATCCATGCTATGCAATTTATATGGGCTGCCAAATTGTACTGTGTTCAAAGCGGAATGGGTGCCCCTTGCTCAACATGTATTGACAACAGGTGAATCTTTCAACTGGGAGAAAATTCTCTCAGTTGTTTTGAAGGAAGCAATTGAGAAATATCAGAAGAACCTGTCATCCAGAAATCCATATTTCTACATGTCAGCATATGTTATGGACATCTTTTGTGCAACATCTCCATTCCCAACAATGGGATGGAATTGGACCAAGACTTCACCTCCTGTTCACATTTACTGCTCAGCTTTATGGGAGGACAACTTTGTTTCTCACATTTATGACATCTGCGGCCATTTTATTAGGTCGATATATCATAAAATTTTCAAAGAGGATTCCCCCGCTTTCTCCGATAGGGCCAAGGAACTGATCTCCACCATGAGAGATTGGTATGTGGGGAATATTTCTTCTACATCAGAATTTGGGACAACAACATTGTTCACCTGCTTCCCAGGATAGCATTGGACATGATGGTGCTTCAAGAGATATATTTGCAAACTGTCATTGATGAGGTCTTCCCAAATCTTACAGTGACCAAGAGAAAGGGTTTTCCCAAGTTTCCCCTAAATTTGGGATTCCCGACTCTACAGAATTCCACACATGCTTCCATTCTTGGAAAAGATATTACTACAATGAACTTGGGGGAGGCACCTAAAAGGATGCATGACTCTAAGTCATTTTTGGAAAACCACTTTGTACAGGAGCACATGAAGACATCATATGCCCATCAGGAAAATCTTTATGACTCAATTTATCGAGGTGCTAATGATTTTTCAGAGGTGGTGAGCAGAATTTATACACCTCAGGAGAAAAGCTTCATCTTCGAGTATCAAAAGGACCTTAATACAACAATGTTGCATTACAGGAAGCTCAAATTTACAATGGAAGAAAATGTCCAAAATAAAACAATAGAAAAAGAAGAAAAGGAGTCACTATCCATCTCCTCTTCTGCTTCTGTTGAATAATATAAGGATAAGGGAAATTTGTTGTTGAATATCACACAAGATCCCAACCTTCGTGTACACTTCAGGCCTTGCAGAGATAAGTAGAGATCAAGAAGAGTTTAGAAAAAATCATCTCAGGAGTGGAAGCACATGCAACAATTTCTGAGCCACTGCAAAAGAGATAGAAGGTTGAAGAATCCATTCCACGGGTTCAAGCATAGGCAACAGTCCCACAACCTACACCAAAAGTATTCCAGAGGGAAGAAAAAATAGTTATACAAGAACAACTAGTTCTACAAGTTCAACCAATTCAACAAGTTGATCCACCATTTCCTGTGAATGTTGAGGTGCAAGATATTGAAAATGAGCTTGAGGAGGAGACCTCTCCCTCCACATATGTGTGTCCTGTCACCATTCCTACCAACTTAACAACAACTCTTTCAACCACCCAGTCAGCTAGGAATCCATTTGAAACTACCATTCCTCAACATACCTTTTCAGAGATTAACCTATCCCACAATATTTCTGCCACTAATGGCACACCTTCAGTATTTGTACATACACCTATTTCTACCCCTTTTTCCACTTTACCTATTTTTTCAGCACCATTTGAGTTGCATGCTACTTCCACATCTTCACAAATCCATTCATTAGTCTCACAGCCTATTAGCTCTCCCATTCTTGTCACTTCCCCTGAACCCATCACATTTGTTCCCAATTCCATATTTTCACCTTCTGCCTCTATTATTTACACACCTTCTGCCTCTATTATTTACACACCTTCTGCTACCATCCCCTCTGTTAGTATGCATATACCTACACCTGACACTCCCCAACCTGCACCTATAGTTACAATCCCTGAAGGAACCATCTCAACCGTAGAGGGGGTGGCTGAATTTGGTGAGGATGCAGTTGTTTCATTAGGGAAGTATTTTTGGAGAAGAAAGGAAAAGGCTATAGTAAAGAAAGGATCCAAGAGATCCAGGGAAGGAACCTTCAAGAAAGGTTCAGTACCAAACGAAATTGTGTGGAAGAGGACCTCTAATGATGTCAAACAAGAATATTTGGATACTACAACTTCCATGGGATGCTTTGCAGGGTAGAATTATGATTCAGTCTCTTACAAAGAAGTTGAGGAAAAGGAACAAGATTTACAGACATCCAAACAAGATCAAGCTCTGGAAAACATACAACATCAACAGGAATTGCAGGATTTGAAGGATGAATATGAAGAGAAGCAGAGGCAACTCCAAGACCAAAATAACCTTCTCAAGCAACAACTTGAAGAACTAAAATGGGTGAATGATGAGAAAACTCAGAAGATTTCTATCTTGGAGGAGCAGCTTAAAGATTTTAAATTTATATCTATTACTTCTTCATTCTCTAAATTTATAGAGGAATAATTTAAACAGATGGCTTGCAGAATTCATGATGACCTTCATTAACGAATGATTAGTCTTTTTGAAGGATTTAATGAGATGCAGGAGACATACAATGCATTCAAGCGCCATTTTTACATCCTTCATGACCTTAATCGAAGGAGGACTAAAGCAACAAGAGATTTTGATACTTTGGTGGACTGGAAAAAGTATATCAAGGCTGAGACCTAATCATTTTCCAGTCCTAGACAAGGCTAAGATGAAAAGAATCTAGGGTTCAATTGAAACGTGGGAAAATGTTTATGACTTGGTAGAGTCCATCATTAAATATGGACAAGTGGCATCTAAGAAGAGATGGTTTGCTTCAGAAACCTTGCTATTTTTTCTAGATCTACCACTACTAGATCCTACTGATGAAGCTATGCTTCTGAAGCTTAAGTTAGAATAGATCGAGAGTAACTTTGCTAAATCCAAGGAGCGGATTCAGGGAATCAGTCAACTTCACCAGGACGAAATCAAGGAATGGATCGAGGCACCTCTCACATCACAGATGAGGATTGACCTTTTCCTCTGAGAGTAGGAAAATATCAAGAAAAGAGAGATTGAATCCTTGATTTGTAAGGCTGAGCTGCACTCAAAACATTACCAGTATCACGACATACATGATTTCCTGGATGTATTTTCCAAGTGACAGTATTCCCTTGGAAAATATTGAAATTGATATTTTGTAACCCCATATTTTGGGAATATTTTCTTTCTCTGTAAAATATTGTAAATGATTATTTAAAGGGAAGGTGTCAATTAAGAGAGGGGGGCTCGTGGGAGTAATTACACGGGACAATAGAAGAATAAACCACCAAGGACATACAAGGGATGCTATGCAATTCTGCAAAATTGTAATTTGTTACAGTTTTAATATAAGTTGCATTTTTTCTTATGCCATATTTTTGGTTATTCAATAGATTTATTTCGTGGATTTTGGTCATTCTTATATCTTCCTGAAAAATTGATTATATGTTGCTCATGTATTAAACATGCTAGCTTCTGTATTGATGTTTCACTACAATGCTAATGTGTTGAATATGTATTGCATAAATGTTTTTATTTAATCCACATGTCATTAATTTCAACTATTGAACAATCACTTATGCCCATACTGATTTTTGAATTGGTATTATTTTGATAGAACAATTATACATATGTAATAATTTGGATAAAGCAATACAATTTTTTTTATTGTTTTAGTTTCATTCAAGGTTGACAAAAGGGAACATGCATAATTTATATTTCTATATGTTGGGTTAATATTTTCTTGTTACACATTACAGATCTAATTGTTCTATTTAAAATTATCTACAATCATTATCTTATTTTCCTTAGACATCCTAGTTTCCAGTTATTATAAAACCTTCCCAGATCTTCCTTGTACAGAGAGCAGATCCATTCGATCTGAAAAGCCTTATGCTAGTGGAGGCCTTGTATCCATAGGATTTAGTTATCCCAAACCAATCAGGGATAGAAGTATCTCTGCGTGGGATCGATTTGAATGCTTCATGGTTGGACTATCTCCTTCTATTGATTGCCTTGTAGTTTATCCAGCAACCTACAAGCCCAGGCCATCAACAAGGGAATCAAGACATGTTGTATTGTCAAGGCAGGTCCTCTGGGTTTTATTTCTAGGAAGTGTTGGCTTAGTGGCATTTCTAACTTCCCGGTCATGGAAAAAATTCCCTTGTCATGTTGGGCCATTTGTGCCCTGGGCTGGTGTCTGGTGCTTCTTGGGATGACTTCATTTGGACACATAAATTAGGGGCTCCTATATAGACTCATGTTTATGCTTTGTAGAAGGTGATTGTGGGTGTAAGGGTTTTCATGCCCATTTTGTAACACCTCATTATTCCCACTTGGACCTACTTTTATTGTGAATTGACCCTCCTCTTGGCTCAAGTAAGCCATATTGATGATTATGTCATCCTTTGAAGAAGCCATACAACCTAAAGGAGGAGGGTGTTGTGGGAGAAAGCACAATGCTGGGGTTAAATGGGGCATGAAACTCTCTTCCCATGATTTAAATTTCATCCAAGTTGTATTAATTCATCATATTTTATCATTATTTTATGTACCAAATCAAATTATGTGGACACAAGTAAGGTTTCCGATGCTTCTTGGGACGACTCCATTTGGAAACATGGATTAGGGGATCACTACCAAAATCATGTTTATTCTTTGTACAAGGTGATTGCACATGTGAGGGTTATGACACCCATTTTATCACACCTCATTACGCACACTTAGACCTACTTTTTTTGTGCATTGACCCTCCTCTTACCTGAAGCAAGCCAAATTGATGATGATTTCATCCATTGAAGAAGCCATATACCTAAAGGAGGAAGGTGTTAAGGGAAAACCCACAATGATGGGGTTATATGGGACATGAAACCCTCCTCCCATGCTTTCCATTTCATCCAAGTTATAGCAATTTATAATATTTTATTATTATTATATGTTGTATGAGGTTTAGTCCTCGACTTGTCGGTGACAAAACCTAAAAAACTCATTGAAAAATCATTTTAAGTTATTTTAGACATTTTAGGTTGGAAATATTGTAAAGGAGGTTAAGTTGCTTAAGTCACATCTAAATAAGGAAACTCATCCTCATTTTAACTCAAAATCATAGGATCAAATAAATCCATTTCTATTTTGCTTCTTATATACTTGGAATAAAGTGGTGCACACTCACTTCTTGGCATTCTTGAGGCTTCAATGTGGAACATTTGTTAATGATTGAAGGTTAAAACTTAATATTGCAAGTCTTGTTTAAGGAGAGGGAATCTTAAGAGGTCACTCTTTTCTCCCCTTTTCTTTGTTTATAGTAATATCTTTGGTTCTCTTTCTCTTGCACGATTAAAGACATCTAAGATACAAGTAAATTAGGGTTTTTATGCATAAAAGCTATGTATTGTAAGTGAGACATCCCTCTCTAGAGGGCCTCTCTTGTTAGGCCTTTGGAACTTCTTTTCCCTAATGATGTCAAGACCAACACAACCTAGGGTTTCTTTGTTTTTCCATAATTTATTAAAATAGGATCGTCAATTCTTGAGAGAAACACTAACCATGATTATTCGGTGGCCTTTGAAGAGAAAATACTTAAGTATTTATTTCCCTCATATTCACTTGGAATATTTTATTCAAATTTTTGTACTATATATTGTTAAAAGTACCAAAAAATCATATATTGTGAAAAACCCTAAAAATTATATATTTTTGTAAAAATTCCAAAAATAATTATTTAGTGGCATAGATTACTTTAATTGTGGTTTTATGAAGTATTCAATAGAAGAAATAAATTTCATATTTAGATTAGATGTATTGACTTAGATGATGTAAATTGATGTAAATATCCTAGTATGGATTCCTAGTGCGGAGCTCGAGACCAAGGCCCAACTAGTGAATGGATAGATATGTATGATGCAAAAATATTTATTTGGACCATATGATTGGCTTGTTATGCTAACTTGAAAGCTATGTAAACATTATCTTAGAAAAATAATTGGTGCTAGTTTTTTCAAACCAACAAAAAGGCACCTACTAAGATCTAATGAAACCCTAGTAGTGATCCAAACATGGAAGGAAATAACTAGATAAACCCAGTAAATAGCAACAATAAAAATATAAAATAAACATGTGCATGGAAGTAAATCTAAGCTAACATTTTCTAGGGGTAAAAGAAAGAATAATTTTATTATTATTAGAAAGAAATAGATGGTACATGGATCCAAGAATAGCTCAAAATGGTGATGTCAGGGGCCCTTGCAACTGCCCACCATTTGGAAGGTAAAAAATTGAAAAGTTTAGAAATATGCTTGGAATCACAAAAACCCCTTCACATTTAGGGGGGGAGGTTAGATTCCTAATCCTTAGGGATTATGGCACATTTAACATATTATATTATTGTATAAGTATCTAGTTATTATATTTAGGAAATATGAAGAGATATAGGAGAATACGAATCAACCTCTTTGAATATGAAACCAAATGTTAGATCCTCATGTATTTATATAATGTTCACACTCAATACAAAGCATCTGAAACATTGGATTTATGTTAGGCCTGGCAATAATTATTCCTTCATTTCATTTTATACATAATATAGATCATTGGTAATAGTGTACATCATGATCTAGTCCATTTTGTAAAAAAATTCGAACGAAAATCATTTTCAATCTTGGATCATTCTATAGTAAAATTATCACTTATGGCCCATGCCAACCCATAGGTGGTTCTACCCAACCAAACACCTCATGATCCCAAGGTATATTAGACACCAAATGTGGGGACGGTGTATGCAATGAAATTGTTCATAACAATAAAGGTAATGGTGATCCCAAAACCCATTCCTTGAGGACTCCAACTCCGATATATTTTAACTTATGGCCACAAATATGATAGAACTAGTAAGTCATTGAATATGGTATCCAATAAAGATAATTCTAGTGACATGCAATAAGGAGATGTTGGTTCACCCACCACTCCTATACTCAGGAAAGTGAAGTGATTTTTGATGTTCGAAACCATTGGAAGAGGCCACAACAAGTTACTCTTGGTCATTATTGGTCAACCTCATCCCCTGCAACTAGTTCCCTCCATGGTCTTTGAGTCATCATGAATAATGGAAGTATAAGGTTTGAATGAACCTAAAATAAAATACATTGTCCACCAAGCATCGACTTCTCTTAGTGGTGCATATCTTACGTGTTTGTAATAATTAAAAAATGTAGAGTTTCTACTTCATAACACCCATGTAGTAATTTGACTAGGGGATATGTACTTATGTTATAATCATTCTGATGGAAATAAAGGAATTTCTAGTTATGGTCTCCTTCTAGTTTTTTAGTGTTGCGGTTGAATGGGATCATATCCCATCACAAATAATTATTTCAATATTAATCAATTTGGATGATCAAATTCTTCAAATATCTAATATCTATGGTTCTAATGACTCAAGAAACTGTGCATAATTTTGGTAATATGTTTTGAATAGGATAAAAAATGTTCCTAAGCATCTCTATGGGAATTTCAAAATGGTTATGTGTTAAGAGGATTGTTTTAGGAATATTTAAAAACTTATTCATATTTGGGAAGGATCTCCACAAAGTGATACCCATAAAATAAGGCTAAGAAATTCATACAAGAACAATTTATAATCTTTACAACCAATCTTTGAATGGATAAAGAAGTTGGGTATTGACTTACTTGGTTCCAAACATTTGATGAATAAACCCTTTGGTTGTAGCTTCTCCAATATTTTCACCCAAATATTTAATAAATATCATGAAAGTGAATCAAGAACTAGCAGAGGGCAATTATTGTTGCGAATAGTTCAATTTTAAAGAAACTTGTGGAATTACTCATCCAAATTAGACATTCATTAACATATATTTAACAATATGTTAAGTTTTCTTAATTGCTTAGATGATATTCTAAGACAATTTACAATACTAGGATCACTGAAAGACTAACAAGAATAACAACACAAAGCACAGAAATATTTTCCTTGGGGAAACCACAAGGGATAAAACCCTACAAAAATTCCTCAATATAGAACTCAACCAAGACAGTGTAAAACACCAAGACAACTCCTCCTCTCTCTAGCGCACTTCTTCTTCTCTCTCTAGTGAATTTGTTTGAGTGAAAGTGTGTACAAATGAAGGAGGAGTCTCACCTATTTATATTCATCAGGTGAGTGACTTAATTACCAAATTAGGTCGTCCATGTTCTCTAATTAGGGACAATCTACCTAAAAGGACTCAAAATAATATTTAAAAAATACTTTTGTATTTACTATTTCCCCGACTTACAACGACGGTTTTACCTCATGAATTTTACATGACCAATTATATTAAGGGAATCTCTAAATGGAGGAATAAAAATAATAAAAATAATAAAAATAGAATAGATTCCAAAGTTACATTATTTTAACACTCCATCTTAACTAGGAAGGTATTCTACGTCATCAACCACAACCACAACAACAACTATACAACTAACCAGTGAATCTCTATATGTCACAGGAAGTTTTGGAACAACATCATATATATTCATCATCAATCTGGAATTGCATCATCAATATTTGGATACCATTCCATCATCATCATTATTAGTATGTGAGTACCAAGACATAATCATCATCTGGAACATCATCAGTATGTGGATACTTGTTGGGCAATAGGGCAGACCCGGGTTTAATCCTTTTGCGTCGCACCAACAAAAGACCCACAGTGTTGGCCCTTTCAGCAACAACCTGTGAACATGTTACAGTCTCACCCAAAACAGCTATGGGGTGCCGCAAAATCAGGTTTCTGCAAGCAGAGAGGGAGATTACTGTACCTTGTCCTTTAACAACTTATAATCAATAAACACAGAGCTCCAACATTTATATCTAAATAACTTCACAGATAAATAAACATACAATGACTTGCTCAACCCACTACAGGGAATTCACAGCGAAGATATTTATTACAGTGAACTTACTTATCATATTTACTCAGTTATTAATGCATGAAAACAAACAGAAATAGAAACAGCACAAGAACCACAACACCAGATATAATGTGATTCACCCCCAGTGTAGGGGCTACGTCCACAGAACTGTGTTTTATTTCAACTTTCTTCAAAATCACAGTTTTGATCTACGCACTCAGCTGCAGATCTCTTCAGCCTCTTAAGCCGCGCACACAGCAGTGGGCCTCTGCGCACATAGCTGCATATTTCCCTTAACCTTTTTTAAAAACCCTCTGCGCACACAACTGCAGAGGTCGTCCACGCACACAGCTGGGACTTAACCTTTCTTTACAATAGCCTTAGCTTCGCCTTAACCTTATTTACATCAAAAGCCTAACCTTTCTTATTTACAACAATGCCTATTTATACATCGCGCTATTACAAAACCATGGCTTCAAACCATGGGCACCCAAAACCCTAAACCCTGGTCTTAAACCGCGGGTTTATTACAATAGAGAACTTTGACTCAACCCCCGACACCCCTAAGAATATTTTGAGTCAACCTCCGCTTACAACTCCTTTGGCCTGCACAGATATGTTCCTTAAGGACCGTTAGGGTGTGCGCCCCAACAGGCCCCTAAGACTCACCAGTGTCCCGTCCCGGGGCACTCGTCTATTCGTCTGGTGGTAAAATTTGTTTGGTGAAGACAATGTGTGCTGATTGCTGGAGTCCGTCCTGCTGTTGCCGACTTCCTGCTTCATTCCTTCTTGATGTTAATGCTGGTCAGGGCCATGTGGATCCATCTGCAACCCCATCCTTTGCTCTGGTTGGCGACACTTAACCCTCCAGAACTTGGGGTCCCCTGGAATTGCGTGTCACGCTGCATAAGACACACAGCTGCCACGGTTTGGCTATGCCAGAATATTTCATGGTGGGGTTCCCCAGAATCTGTTGGCGAGGCCTCATGGCCTTCGTCGCTCCACGTTAGAGAAAATTTGTGCCTGCCTTCACCTGATTTAGAGAAAACTTCTGCCTGCCTTTGTACCTAAGTCGAATACGACTGTGCTGGCGGATTACTCAGAAGGTTCTGCAGACCTCTCTCTCTGAACTCTCGTACTAGCTCCTGGACTTCACAATTGTTTGACATGGCCTCAGTCGAGCAAATTCCAAGAAGTGCTTTATGGAAGACTTCACGGGCCAATGTAGCTTACTTATAGAATTCTGTTATAGAATCTGTCATCATAGTGTATTAATGACATCAAATCTGCTTGAATGCCAGAAATCTCGTCACACCCAGCCTCAGATTTTCCCAAAATCTCATAATTACGGGTATTGAGAGTAGCTCACGTGCCACCGCCGCCAATTTCAGTTTGTCCTATCCGTCTCATTCTATGCTGCGACATAGTTACAACGTACGACATAAGAACCACTTTCCCCTTCGACATAGGATGAACCTGCGTCCCCTGACCAAACTTCGGCGTCCCATACTTCATCCTTCAGACTGCGACATTCCATAGTGTGGCGAGCAGCTTCTCTGATGGTCCAGTACCCGATTTTAGTTGTTCTGGGTACGTGGACTTTTCTTTCTTGGTGCTACCTCTGATTCTGAGTACCTGGCCTGTCCCTGTACTTTTTTAGACGACTCCAATTTATCATAGAAGGAAAAAGTTCTCCATTTAACTTAGCTAGCTGGACTGCGCCCCCATCAGTAACTTTCTGTACTATATATGGTCCCTTCCAATGTGTCTTGAACTTCCCTGGGAACTTCATGAATTTGCTGTCATAGAGGAGCACAAGATCACCCTACTGGAATTGTTTCTTCTTAATGTGTCTGTCATGCCACGCTTTTTCTCGAGCTTTTTGCACCTTCTGCTGGAAACCTGCAATAATTCTATCTTCTTCGAGTTCTAATATCTGTGTCAGTATTTCTGTCATTACGGCGGGGTCATCCATCTCGGTGAAAGCAGATATTCTGAGGCTGGGAACAATGTACTCCATGGGCATGACGGCTTCTTTCCCATAAACCAGTCGAAAAGGTGTATGGCCTGTCAACTTTTTGCAAGTAGTTCTGTAAGCCCATAGCACTGCTGGAATTCAAAGGTCCCAATCATTTCTGTTAGCATTACAAACCTTTGTCAAGGCATGCTCAAGGATCTTATTAAAATCTTCGACAGTCCCATTTGCTTGTGGATGATAGGCTGTACTTTTCTGATGATACACTTGAAATTCTTCAGTTAGTACTTCAATAGTTTTATTTAAGAAATGTGATCCTTGATCACTCATAAGGACGCGAGGACACCCAAACCTGAACAAGATGTGATCGAAGATGAATTGCATAGCTATAGCAGCGCTACAGTTCTTGACTGGTTGGGCTTCAGCCCAACGGGTAAGGTAGTCTGTTGCTGTAATAATATATCTCGCGCCGGACTTCTTCGCAGGGGGGTTGATAGGGCCAACAAAGTCAATAGCCCATTTGTCAAAAGCTTGTAAGGTTACCTGCGGAACTAGGGGCATTTCATCCCACCTAGATGGTTTGCCTGTCCTCTGACAGACGTCGCAGCTGTGGCAATATTCTCTTGCATCCTTGTGAACTATGGGCCACCATAAGCCAGCTGTCAAAATATTCTATGCGGTAGCTTTCCCTGCATAATGACCTCCTGCTGCGCCAGAATGGGCCTTGGCTAGAATCAGTGGCCTTTCATGCTCCAAGACACACCTGCGCAGTATTTCATCTGATCCCATCTTGTACAGTTGTCCTGCTATTAAGGTGAAGTCCGCTGCTCGCACTACCAGCTGCTTTTTCTGTTGTGTTGTCATTTCAGCAGGTGGAAACCCTGTAGACAAATACTGAGCAATATCCTGGAAGTATTCATCGACTATCTGGATGGAAAACAACTACGCGTTAGGGAGGCCCTCATCCAAACTGGTGGGTTCTTCGCCCGACTCGAGCCTCGACAAGTGGTCAGGTCCTAGGTTCAGTCCCCCTGGCTTAACTATGATTTCGAAGTCATATTCTTGGAACAGAAGCAGCCATCTGCATATTATTCCTCCTAGCACAGGCTTGTTAACCAAATATTTCAAAGCAGAATGATCAGTAAACATCTTAAAATGAGATCCTAACAGATAATGTCGAAACTTCTGTAGTGCATACACCATAGCAAGGCCTTCCCGCTTTATTGTAGTATAATTTTTCTCTGCGGTAGATAATTTTCTATTGGCAAAAGAAATAGGGTGGTCTATCTAACCTGCGCCTGGTTGAGCCAATACCACCCCCAGAGCAATGGAGGATGCGTCGACATGCACATGAAACTCTTTGTTCCAGTCAGGAAATACTAGAATAGGGGCAGTGACCATATTTTGCTTCAAAATATCTAGGCTTGCTTGGCACTTCGGTGTCCATTTGAACTTAATATCTTTCTTCAGCTACCTTTCCATCGGAGCGGTAATCTGAGCATATCCTTGGATGAATTTCCTGTAGTAACCAGTGTGACCGAGTGTCGTGCGAAGTTGTTTGACGGACTTTGGGGGTGGCAAGTTTACAATAATAGCTATCTTCGTAGGATCCATCATCAATCCCTGCTTACAGACAACGTGACCAAGCAGAATTCCAAAAGGGGCACAAAAGATACACTTTTTTAGATTCAAGGCAATCTGGTGCTGTCTACACTTGTTCAACATAAGTCTCAAACTAGTGAGATGGTATTTTACTAGCCCAAAAATAGTCCAATCATCAAAATAAACTTCTAAGAATTTATGTATATATTCCTTAAATGCAGAGATGACGACTCTAGAAAATATAGCAGGTGCATTCTTCAGCCCAAAGGGCATGACAGTATACTAAAAGGATCCCATTTCGGTAGAAAAAGTTGTCTTATGTCGGTCTTCTGGAGCAATTCGGATCTGATGGTATCCAGAAAACCCATCAGTAAAAGAGTAGACTTCTTGACCTCCAACATTGTCAAGCACTTCATCTGTAAAAGGGGTAGGAAAGGGATCATGCAGACAGGCATCATTTAATTTCCTTAGGTCGACACAGATTCGGAATTCTCCCTTAGTCTTCTTCTCCTGTACCACCATAGGGCTGACCCACTCAGATTCCTCAACCAGCTCAATTATTCCTGCAGCAAGCATCTTCGCCAGCTCCACCTTAACCTTTTCTTTATACTTCGGATTCAATCTATAAGGACGTTGCTTCATAGGCTTCGCATCAGGTTTCAAAGGGATCTTCATGACGCCGATATCACCTAGGATACCTTTCATTTCGGAGAACTTCATCGGAAAGAGGTCCTGGTACTCGTGGAGGCGTTGGGTTACCTTGCTGACCATCTCATCATCCCAATAGTCGCCAATGGTAGCCAACTTAGGTTGTTCTTCGGATCCAATGTTGACTGTGCACGTCTTTAGGGGCTGAGTCACTTCCGGGGCTTCGACTGCTGGTCCATGCACATCGCAGCATCCTTCTGACTCAGGGATAACAATATTGCGCGAGTCCTCATCCTCCTCAATGGCGAAGTTATAACATTCTACGGCGTGGGCTTCCTACGCTGTCCAATCAGTTCGATGTTCTACGAGTTCTCGGTCATCAAATACCTTGGTATGGAGTATCCTGATAGCTACATCTAGAGCTGGGCAGACATCATTAGTAGAAAAAGCATGTATAAAACTATGGGAAAGACAGTCCCAACTTACAGTATCTAAGCGGAGCTCAGCGTCCTCGTACCAGTTCTTAGCTATTGGTTCCAGTGTATGGACGAATCTATGTGCCCATTCGTCCTGAGGTACATACTTCCACGCCTCATAGCATTTTTCCAAATGTTCTTGGGGACTAGATTTTCCATCAAACTTGCTTCGCACCTCCTCAGGCTGGTCCTTAAATCTCAGGCGAAGGAGCCTCTGACAGTATTCCCAACTAGGAATCTGCGGCTTATGGCTCTTCCACGATCTGGCTCCTGTGACTCTGAGTGCTGACTCCAGAGAGGTCATTTTCTGTGACTTAGGTATCTGGCCTAAGAATTGTACGATAAATGGGTCAGGGTCTGTCGAACCATCAAAAGTAGGTAGAGCGCTTGGTTGTGAACTGAGCCATCTGAGGGATTTAGTAGCTCTGGTACTTCTGTGCCCATGGAGCTCATATAATTGGTTCTGTCAGCTTTCTAAGTCGTCCTCAGAGTCGGTCATACAGGAGCTACCAGACTCCCAACGCACAGTAGGAGGGTCCTCATAAGCTTCTTCTTGCGCGGTAATATTGTAGATGGTCTCCAAATCATTCTGATCTTCGTCCCGTAGTGGTTCTGTATACCTTTCTCCTTGTGAGGGGTCCAAGGGTAGGATGACTCTCAAGTCTGTCCCTTCGAAGGTCATCTGTCTCTTTTTTAGGTTAATGACTGCAGCATTTTCCATTTCCCATTCTATTCCTAACAAGGCGGGATAGGGATTGCTTTCATCAATGATCTCAATCACTTCAAAGTCCGCGAGAGTACGGACCCCGTCAATATCTATTTGGACACTTAGGAATCTTCCTAGGGGCACAATCCTTTGCTGGTTAGCTAACCTCAACTGAATAGGGGACCAGGTGAGGGCAGGTTTTCCCATCTGTTCCCAGGTTTGTTTGGTTAACACATTTACATCGGATCCTAAATCCAAAATAACATCAGTCATGTCGTATGCTCCTATCTGAGCATTCAATCGCATTTCCCTACCAGTTTTGCTGATTTTCTGAAGGGGTTTGTCCCGACCACAGCTTTGTGGAAGTCCGCAGGAGGCAATGACTTTCTGCAGCTCATTCAAAGCATCCTGGTTTCGTAAAATCTTGAGGCAACTTTGTAAAAAGGAGGAGAGTGTACCTTCTTTATCCAGCAAAGATTCTTGGGGCTGCGCCGGTAGTTGATGATGTTGCGCCGGTGTGACATATGTGCTAGAGCCGGCAAAATATTTCTTGACTTCCATAAATGTCTCTTTTTCTCTTGCGATATCAAATGCTGGGATTTTCTCAGGAGCCTTACAAACCCGAGCTTCGGCAGGCCGTTTTTCCATATTTGGCTTGTTCGTCATAGCTCCACTCCGTGTAACAACATTGATGGCTGCTGCAGGTCTGGGTTCAACGGAAATCATCTGGATGTTCGGAGTAGGGGTACTATGTCGTGCCTAAATCTTGGCTATCAGTTGGGGGCACTGCTCAATCACATGATCTACTGCGCGGCAATACCGACATGTCGTAGTGGGGTTACGACAGTCCCGAGCTAGGTTCCCGGCTTGGTTACAGTTGTAACACACCAACTGGCCTCTACCTCTTCCAGCCATACCACCATGGCCACTAGAAGCGCCTTGACGGGAGGTACCACTCCGGTAACCGTAGCCATCATTGCTTGGTCCTTCATTGTTTACCCGGTAAGCATCATAGGTGCGACACTCATCTTCATTATGTCCTACAGACTTACAGAAGTTACAGTGGAGGTTCTTAGGTCCTTGTCCATACATTTGCAGGAGGTAACAGTTCTCAGGGCAATGCTGACCTGTTGTTCTGCAGAGCTCACAATATAGTACTTGCGGTGGGAATGGGTTTGGCGCACCAGTATTCAGGTACTGGCTTACCAGAGGGCATCGTTCCTTGTCATGGCCTTCGACTCAACATTGCATACAACAAACCTCTTCGCGACCGGGTTTTGCTTTCTTCATATCACGAAGCTCCAGAGCCATCACTGCCAACTGCGCCTGGATTTGTGCAATGCCAGAGTGATCATCTACAGGGGCGGTCTCAAGCTTCATTGCGATTTCTAGAGCCTATTGCTGGTCAGCAACCTTCTATTGTATGAGTGGGGTTCGGATATGTGGTAATAATGCTGCAATAAACCATTCCTTGTGCTACGCAGGACTAATGGTGAAGCTGACTTGGTCCAGTAGAACTTTGAATCTCTGGTCAAAGTCCCACATGGATTCGCCGCGCCGCTACTGAATCTCTTTCAGTTCGGTGATAGACTGCGATTCTGATTTGGGCTTCTTAAATTCTTTGATTATAGCTGCCTTGATCTCATATAAAGTAGGACTCTGGGTACTGGAGAATTTCATGAACCAGGTCAAAGCCCGGTCCCTAAAAGAAGTGATGAGTTGTGCACTTCGTACAGCGGGGTCTGTAATCTTTTTAGCATTCCATACTGCCTCGCATAAAAACCAGAACTGTTCTGGATCCTCTGACCCAGTTCCTTTGAAAACAGGGAGCTTAATATCATCAGCCAGGTGGGCCATGGTAGAGCTGTTAGGGTTGGGCTGGGGACAAGAAGTCAACGGGGAAGGGTTTACTGGAGTAGACTAGCCTGCGATGGGAATGCTCGGGCTAGGTTGATTGGTGGACTGCGACGTAGTTTTAGGGGTAGCGGATCTGCGAGGCGGGGTGACCGGATGGTTTCTAAGGGAAGGGTTGGCGTCCGGGTCCGATGCTTCAGAAGTTATAGGGGACGGCGCGGTATCCTGGCCTAAGGAGTAGGACTCAAAATCTCTCTTATAACCTTTTCCACTTCGCGGCAAACTACTTTGCGCAGCGAGGGTGTTGTCACTTGCAAACATATGTCAGTAACACAAAATCTAACAGTCTAATTCAAATAGCAGTATTCCCTTGTTAGCCAATAGCATTTTAAGTCACAAGCTAAATAAATTCAAAAGCTTACCTCGTGGTCCGTGGAAAAATCGTCGCTCGGCTTCACTAAAGGAAGTGCTCATGTCGATGGCGAACTCCATCACAAAGGCCTCAAGGGTCCGTGTGGTCTAGAAATCAACCGCGCGGGAGATCTCGTTGTTCACGCTTTTTAATATGTTAACTCTTGCGGGGGTCCAAACAGAAAACCGCCCCTCGCGGAAGTTCGTTCTTTTCTCAGCTAACCTGGACAACCACTGGTGCAACTCTATGTGGATACTACCAAAGAAAATTTCATAAGCATCACAAAAAACATACCTCTGTAAAAATTCACGTGCGCTACGACGCGGATTTGTATTTTCTTTCTCAGCAAATTTCAGATAAGTCTCATCAAGCCAATCACCAATTTCCTTCGTAGAGGGCCTCCAGAACATAGCCCTCGAGGTACGACGTAAACCCCTCTTGAGCAGATACTGAGTTCAACCGGCAACGGAACCACTTTGTTGGGAAATAGGGCAGACCTGGGTTTAATCCTTTTGCGTCGCACCAACAAAAGACCCACAGTGTTGGCCCTTTCGGCAACAACCTACGAACAGGTTGCAGTCTCACCCGAAACAGCTATGGGGTGCCGCAGAATCAGGTTTCTGCAAGCAGAGAGGGAGATTACTGTACCTTGTCCTTTAACAACTTATAATCAATAAACACAGAGCTCCGACATTTATATCTAAATAACTTCGCAGATAAATAACATACAATGACTTGCTCAACCCACTACAGGGAATTCACAGCGAAGCTATTTATTACAGTGAACTTACTTATCAGATTTACTCAGTTATTAATGCATGAAAACAAACAGAAATAGAAACAGCACAAGAACCACAACACCAGATATAACGTGGTTCACCCCCAGTGTAGGGGCTACGTCCACAGAACTGTGTTTTATTTCAACTTTCTTCAAAATCACAGTTCTGATCTGCGCACTCAGCTGCAGATCTCTTCAGCCTCTTAAGCCACGCACATAGCAGCGGGCCTCTGCGCACACAGCTGTAGATTTCCATCAACCTTTTACAAAAACCCTCTGCGCACACAGCTGCAGAGGTCGTCCACGCACACAGATGGGACTTAACCTTTCTTTACAATAGCCTTAGCTTCTCCTTAACCTTCTTTACATCAAAAGACTAACCTTTCTTATTTACAACAATGCCTATTTATACATCGCGCTATTACAAAACCATGGCTTCAAACCATGGGCACCCAAAACTCTAAACCCTGGTCTTAAACCGCAGGTTTATTACAATAGAGAACTTTGACTCAACCCCCGACACCCCTAAGACTATTTTGAGTCAACCTCCGCTTACAACTCCTTTGTCCTGTGCAGATATTTTCCTTAAGGACCGTTAGGGTGCGCGCCCCAACAATACTGGGACATCATCATCATCATCAATATGTGAGTATTGGGACATCATCATCATCTAGAACATCATCAGTATGCAGATACTGGAACATCATCATCTGCAACATTAGTATGTGAATATTGGATCATCATCTACAACATCAGTATTCAGATACTGGGAACATCATCATATGTAACATCAGTATTTGAATACTGAATCATCATCTACAACATCAGTATGTAAATAATGGAACAACAACAATGACATCAACAAATAAATTTTAGATCACCATATACATCATCAACACATATATGCTATAACATCATAATCAACAACATATAATGATGATACAACATCATCATCAAAAACATAGAAATGTCGGAATAACACCATCATCATTAGCATAGAAATGTTGGAATCAACATAGAGTGTTGGAGCCACATCATCTTCATTAACATAGAAATGCTGACATCAACATAAAGTTTTGGAACCACATTTTCCACATCAACGTATAAATTATGGCATCAACATAGAGTGTTGGAACCACATCATCTACATCCACATAGAAATGTTGGCATCAACACAGAGTTATGGAACCACATCGTCTTGCCATTAGGAAATATAAAGCAACATCATGGTAGGGTCTCTGGTGGACCCACTTGATCTTTTTTCTGACTTACTAACCCTTTCGATGCAAACAATCCTATCCATACATACTAATATACCTAAGATTAAATGGACCTAATTGATCTTACTAACCCTTTCGGTCCAAACAAGCATATCTAGACATACCCTACCTAGTCTGAGCTACCATACCACTACAACAGGAAACCTACTACATCATCATCACTCCCTCTTTCAAGGGAGGTCCTTTCAGACTACACCAATCTTGTCTCTAAAGTATTCAAACTTTACATGATTCACATGCTTAGTCAACACATCAACAACTTGTTCCTCTATGGAAACATACTTGATATTTACAGCTCCCTTCTACACTAGATCCCTGATGTAGTGATATCTAATATCGATATGTTTTGACTTATCATGAAATACCAGGTTTTATTGTCATATTAATAAAAATTAGATTATCACAATGGATATTAGTCACATCTATCTCTACATCGAATAATCCTTCCAACATATTGTGAAGCCATACCACTTCACTACAGGATGAACATGCTGCAATGTATTCAGCCTCTATTTTACTGAGGGAAATACACTATTGCTTTCTACTGAACCATGAGATCATACCTGATCCCAAACTAAAAGAACATCATGAAGTTCTCTTTTCGTCTTTAGCACTTATTTCCCAATCTAAATATACAAATCTGTGTAATCTGATCTCACCATCTGATGCATATCTGAGACCATAATACAACGAACCCTTTAGGTACCTCATCACATGTTTATCTGCCACTAGGTGAACATGTATGGGATCCACCATATATTGACTTAAGGTGTTTACAACAAAACATATATCTAGCCTCGTATTGGTCAAATACAATAGTGAACCAATAATATGTCTGTATAATGTAACATTCACTATCTCCGAAGAATCGTCATTCAAAATATTCAAATTTGTTGTCATCGAAGTAGTCATATCCTTAAAATTCACCCTCCCAAACCTCTTCAATATCTGAAATGCATATTTTCCTTGGTTCAGGAAAATTTCATTTGGATACTGCCATACTTCAAGACCTAGAAAATAATGCATCATACCAAGGTATTTCATCTAAGATTCTACAACGAGCTTCTTCTTGCATCCATTGATGGGATTATCCTCACCTATCAAAAATAGATAATCCACATATAGTAGTAATATTATAATCCCATCATCCTTTACCATATAGTAAAGGCTGGAATCTGCTTTACTCTTGGTAAATCCCAAAGTCATTAAGAAGCCATCAATTCTTCCATATCATGCTCTGGGTGCTTGATTCAACCCATACAATTCCTTCTTTAGTCTACAAACATGAGTCTTTTGATCATCTGTCTCAAATCCTTGCGGTTTATCAATGTATACTTCTTTTTCTATCGCTCCATTTAGGAAGGTTGTCTTTACACCCATCTGATGTAACTTCCACTTAATCTTGGATGACAACGCAAGGACGGCTCTGATTGAGGTGTACCTCATGACTCATGCAAAGGTCTCCTCATAGTCGATTTCTTCCTTCTAATAGAATCCATGGGGTACAAATATTTCCTTGTACTTCTCTATACAATTGGATTTTGAATGCTTTGTTTTGTAGATCCATTTTCAGGATACTACTGACTTGTTCTTCGTTATTGGTACTACTTCCCATAAATCATTCTTTATAATGGATTGCTATTCCTCAACCATGACATATACCCATTCCTTCTACTTTGTTTCTTATCAAAGCATGTAGGTTCTTTTTCAATGAGATTACACATAAAATACACATAACTTGGGTATGGATTTGGCTTCTTAATTTCTCTGATGGTTCTTTCTAGGACACCATATACTTTTGCTTCTTCAATTATTTCATGTGCCCAAGATGACCTTGTTTTGTGTCAGATCATCTCAGTAGGAAACTCCTCAAGTATCTGACATTCTATCATGTCATTATCCTTAGGTATCTGCTCTTCCTCATCATTTATGACTTTTTTGGATATTCTGTAGCTCCAGGAGCTTCATTCTCCTCTTCATCTTCCTGATTCTCCCTTGATTTTTTGAAGGTTGTGTCTTCATCGAATGTGACATATATGTTGAGTTCAATTTGATGGTATCCTGGGATATAGATTTGGTAAGCCTTTGATTGCTCATTATATCCTACAAACAATCCCTTCTTTCCTAAAGGTTCCAACTTCAATATCTTCTCCTTGGGAATGTGTATGTATACCAGATAACCAAATATCTTCAGGTGACTGACTTCGGGATTTTCTCTGGTAACATCTCTTCTTGAGTCTTATTTCCAAGAGCACTATGAGAGATTATGTTCTGTACATAGACTATTTTTCTATCTGATGCTTCCCATAAATACATAGGTAGATCTTGATCATGGATCATGGATTTTACTTCTTCCACAATAGATATATTCTTCCTTTCAACCACACCATTTTGTTGAGGATTATAGGGGATGTTGAGCTCCCTCTTAATCCTAACTTCTTTGCAGTAATCATTGAATTCACATGATGTGAACTCACCTCCATTATCTGATCTTCAGGTCTTGATCCTCCTTTCAGATAGGTTTTCTACAAGATCCTTGAACTCTTTGAACTTTTCAAATACTTCATCTTTCTTCTTCAAGAAATAGATCCAGGTTTTGTGGGAGCAATCATCAATAAAGGAAGCATAGTAAACATACCCTCTTAGTGAAGTAGTTTGCATTGGTTTGCATATATCTAATTGAACAATGTCTAAGATCCATTTTTATTTACTGTCACTACTTGGAAAAGGGTTCTTAGTGTTCTTTCCTTGTGCACATCCTTTTCACACTCCTTCATGGTTTATTTGGATCTATTGTAAACCTGTCACCACCTTGCTCACAATTGGAAATGCTTTGTAATATATGTGAGTAAGTATTTTGTGCCATAGTTCACATAGGATTATGGTGCTAGTCATCAAGGCTAAATATACATGCCCCTTTAGTTTGTATATTACTCCTTCTTCAACTCCAATCACCACTGCATCATATATAGTTTTCCCTTTTGTCCACATGAGGACTTCACCATCTATGAAAGCAACTATGAAAAATTTCTTATCTAAAGTTGAGATAGAAAGGAGATTCTTCTTTAAACTTGGGGCATATAGAACATCCTTCTTCTTCATGGAGTTTCTGGAGTCCAGCTTATAAGAGGCTTCTCCTATCCCTTTGATGGCATATTGGTAATAATACCCAAGAATTACTTTTTGTGGGGAATCCTTATGTACAAGAAAAGAGAGTGAACCCTTGTAACCTGTCATATGCTTGGAGGCACCACTATCTACTAGCCAAGTATCACTTCCAATTGAAACCGAACATGTGAGGGATGAAATCAAAATATATTATTCACATGAATATTCTTCTTCTTTAGTCCTCTTCTCATCTTCCTGATCATCATCTTCAACTGCATGGACTTGGAACCTTTTGTTCATATTCTTGAGTTGTTCTACCTTCAGGGGACAATTTATGGAGATGTGTCCCATCTTGTGGAAAGTGAAGCATTCAAAAGCTTAGAATTCCTTCTTGACCCTCTTATTCTTTTGAGAACTTTGAGTTCTCTTGGGAGGATGATCATGACTCTTCTTCTTTTTCTTGTCTTTGGTATGGGCTGCAAAATGTTGATATTATTTTCATTCAAATTCTCTTCTTTGACTGTTATTCTTTATTCTTCTTGAACACATTGTTCCCATAACTTTCACAACTTGGTCATCTTTTTTCTAGAACATATTCTTCAAAGGAAAGATTCCCATTCTCTTGGGAGGCCATCCAAGGTGGTCATTACAACTTTTGATTCTTCTAGCTTGTCACCAATAGCTTCCAATTGCTCCTTGCTTTGGGATACTCTTGTGAATTATGATTGCATGGTCTTTGGTTTAAAACTCTTGAGTTGATTTCTTAAGGTCATATTCCTATTCATATTTCTTCCTTCAAATAGGATGGACCTGGTATCAAAAATTTACTTCAACTGGTCTCATTTCAGATGACCTAGGGTTAGATGGTAAAACCCTTAATTTTTAGTTGAGATCACTTGTATGGATGAGTAGTGGAAAAGATGCGCCTTCCAAAGGTGAGATAGACTGTATATTTCTTTTCCTGAGCTTGATGATGGAAACTTGAAAAAAATGGATCCCTAGTTATTCTCGATAGGAGTGTGGGTCCCATAAATGAAACTTTTCAGAATTCAGTTATGTTTTAACATAAATATGCACCCTCATAGGGCGAGTTGAGTGAGCCCTCTTTTGTAGTTAATCTATCAAGGGAACTATTCGAAATAACAAACCCTATCTACAAAATGTCTCCTTTCAGGGTGGCTCTAATACCATGTTAAATTTTCTTAATTTCTTATATGATACTATAAAACAATTTACAATAGTAGGATCACTGAAAGAACAACAAGAAAAACAACACAAATAACATACATATTTTCCTAAAGGAAACCACAATTGAGAAATCCCCATAAAATTTCCTCAATATAGAACTCATCCAAGATTGTGTAAGAACCCAAGACAACTCCTCCTCTCTCTAGCACACTTCTTCTTCTCTATCTGATGAACTTGCTTGAGTGAAAGTGTGTACAAATGAAGGAGCACCTCACTTATTTATATTCATCGGGTGAGTGACTTAATTGCCTCACTAGGTAGGCCATGTTCTTTAATTAGGTTTGACCTACCTAGAAGGACTCAAAATAATATTTATAAAATACTTTTGTGGGTATTATTTCCCTGACTTACAGCAAAGGTTTAACCTTATGAATTTTACATGACCAATTACATCAAGGAAATCTCCGAATGGAGGAATAACATAATACAAATAGAATAGCTTCCGAAGTTACATTATTTTAGCACAATCAATATTGGATGAAAAAGAGAATTATTTTATACATAAGTAACACAAAGATACAAATAAGAAGAAATCACCTAATTCTTGCTATGAAACTGTTCTAAAACTAAGATTAGAGTTCTTCCACCTGATCCTTGAAATGCTCAACTTCTAGTTTGGTCCATTTGTTAGAAAATATACCCAAGAGAATCCCTACAATTCTCTAGCACAATAAAATTCACTAGAAAAAATATTTTTTACATATGGGATATGGAATTTCGTGGACAAGGGATAAAGGGTATTTCAAATAAGGTTTTCACATGAAGAGCATGAGGGTTTATTTAATATTCCAAAGCTTCCTACAAATAACTAAGATTTAAAATCTAAGATCTCCAATATCATTTTTCTTTCACTTGTGCCTCTTGCATATGGGTGAGGTGATTGGGGAAGTTGGAGATAGTTACTTATGGGATTGGGATAACTTTGACTGATCAAAACCAAAATTTTCCCACAAAATAACTAATTATTATTTTTTACCCTTGAATAGGCTCATACGTGGGCTAGACAAAGTAAAAATGTGTACACAGTGTATATTAGTATAGTAGGTCTCTTATGACTTGAAAAAAATGATTTTTAAATAATTTTCCAAGATACGGTGTTCTTCATAGATCATGACAGATCAAGGAATTCTGCAAAGGTGGGAAAGGAATAAGTTTGGACCATCATTAGCATCTATGGGACATATGTGAAAAAATATGCTATAACAGATGCCCCCTAATGTATGAGGTCATAGAGGTAGACGATTCTCAAAATACATTACAAACCTTTATAAATGAGTGCATAAGTAACCTAGATAAACTTGGAATCATCCACAGGAGGCCCCTGCAATAGATCAAGTAATAACTTTCTTTTCCCAAGGTATTCACACCCATGCTTAGGAGTGACAAAAGGAATGGGCGCCAAATCAAGTATAATGTGGATCCATGAGGTATATATAGGAAGTGATCATGGCCGTGAAAATGAGTACACAATGGATCTATGTCAAAGGGAGATCTAAGACACAAAAAATACATGTTGGATCTATGTATCAGAATCATATGAAGATATCTATATATCATACTGACATATCAATATCCATAAGAATAAGTTCCAAAATAGATGTAAATATAAATCCAACACAACTCAATTCATAGCATAAATATGTGATGTTATACATGGAATTGAGGTCTTCAAACCAACCAATATAAGTATGAGTATAAACTATGTTAATAGATGTCCTAGAGTCAAACATAGTAAGATGCCATGTGATTACCAGTCATTGATGTATATTGTTAACACACACGATCCAAATTACCGATAACTATAATGAGAAAAAAGGTAGTTAGTGCAATCTAACGAGCGTGAATAGATATTTGGACATTTAACACCTATTATGGTACATTGATGTATTCCCATTGTCAATAACGAGGAAAAATGCCACTAACGATTGCAAGGAATAAGGTACTAAAAGGAATTTATATCACTATCATTTAATACATGTTTTGGATTCAATGGTAAATCATGCATTGGAAGGAGGGCATTGAGGCCACATCCCTCCTCATCCAACATGAGGTTATAGAAGAAGGCCAAAGTTTTGATAGAATAAACTGATCAATTCTGAGGAATACTTGACATGGAAAGGATGGGATATTAAATTCAAGAGTTCTAACAATTGGTTGAAATAGGTTAAAACATCCCTTAAACATAAGCATGACACAATAACTAACTAAGGAAGCATAGACTCAACAAAGAACAAGACATAAGCATGTGATATATGATACATCAACGTAATTCTCCGTAATGACTGGAAGAGTAACTAGTCAAAGGAGATAATACATAAACAAGTTTAGATTCCTAAATCTATACTATAAGCCAAATTACAGAGACATAGACTCAAGGAAATGTGATTTATCCAAGGGAGACACAACTTACTGCCAGACATAAATAAGAACATGACTCTTTACCATCCATCTTTTTGGAATATTTGATTTTTTTGTCTTTTTTATATTATTAAAGGTTGAAAAATAATTAAAGTATGCTATGGTATAGGGGAGGAAATGAGTGTCAGGGACAGGAAAACTAGTTTCCAAGTGCATGGAACAAACCTATGCATAATGCAAGGAGTATGAGAAATATAAGTGCACTCAGGATGTGTTTCCTCCTGGTAAATGGGTGTCAAGTTGCAAATACAAAATCATGGATAATTTTAGGGGTTGCATTAAGGTGGTTACAAAAATTTAGTGGGCTATTTTCTTATATGGAAAGGGTTTTTTTAGATAAAATATATTCGACCAATATTTTTTAGAAAAAAAAATACAAAATGAATAACCTCCCATATATCAATGAAAAAAACTATTTCCCCCTATAAAAATCTCCCTCCAATCTATCTTTTTCCCCCAATTTCTAGATAAATTCTAGTGAAATCATTCCTTTGCCCCCAATTTTTAATAATGGAGGCTCCCAAGGGTTATTTTTTCCTTGATATTCCTTATAATTTAGACATATGGTTGCATTCTCCTATATTTTTAGTCAATTTCATGTGATACCTTCTTTGAGCCCTCGATTTCCAGTGTTGGAGGGAAAATCAGAGGCTATTTTGTTCTATATAAAGGCTACAATTATTCATGATTCACCCACATTGGATTGCACTTGTAGTGTTAAGGTTTTGGTTGATGTGATTCCACTTTTCATTTTTAGTTTTCTTGACATTTTAATATTCGCATAACATCTCCATTGCCTAAATATCAAGTCTTTAAGGTGCATGCCACATATGCAATTTATTATAGAACACAAACTTGCATCATTTTTTTAATCCAATAATTAACGTGGTATGATTTTTATTCTTTTTATCCATAGTTACAATAGATTATTATATTGCATATTTACCTTTTATCATGCTTTTTATCATTGATTATTTTTTAGGCATGTTGAATTCTAGGGAACTCTTAATTCTTAGGGCTCATTCGATGTTATTAGGGTTTTATGTTAGCGATTGAGCAAAAATATGAAGATAATTGAACTTTAAAACTTTAATCCATAATAATAGTACATATAGATCTCATCAATATTCCAAAGACATAAATCAAACCATAGAACAAAAGATATACCCTGGGAAAACCCTCCACTAATTCAAAGGATAAAAAACCGAGCAAACAATCTTAGAGTATGATTGATAATCGATAGAGAATGATTACAACACAATAGCAGATTTCCTTCCCTGAGAGAACCAGAGAGTAGAGATAAAATGGAACACCGTGATGATATTTCCAAGTGCATAACACTTTAATAACAAGTCAAATTAGGTCATATCAGGAAGGTAGCGAATATTGCATGCTTTAGTAAGTAGTTAACATTGAGAACACTAATTTATATTCAACCATGTGCCCTCATTGACTTGATTCCAAGTTGGAACTCCATAATTATATCCCACAAGGAAGATATGTGACATCCATTAATTCATCGAGTTTAACTGTCTCTAACTAAGTTGTTAGCTAAATGAACTAAACTGAACTGAATGGAACTACATGCAACTGAATGGAATTGCATGCAACTGAATGGAACTGCATGCAACTGAACAAAACTTAATGTAATTGGACATAACTGAATGCAACTGAACACAACTGAATGTAACTGAACATAACTAAATGTAACTAGTGTTTCTCCATCATTTTCATCTTCAAAAACCACTTGCATAAATTAAGGAGTTGATTCCTTAATTAAGTGAACTTGTTTTTATCACAACTAAGACTCAATTAATGTCTTATTAATTCAAGTTCACTTGGATGCCTTCATGGGAAATTCAAATTATTTCTCTATCTCTGTGCTCATATTAATTTTCTCTGCATGGTCCATATGTGTTTTCATTTATTCTATATCGTATCATACTCATAAGAATTGTTCCAAACCTATGATCATATGTATTACCCTATGTCATATAGTCGCATGCTAAAGTAAATCACTCTATGGGTAGCTAATCCCTAAAGAATACTTGTAGCAACTATTGACCATGACTATGCATACATCACATAGTATATCCTCGAGACTTAATACAACATAAGTAATGTGAATTTAATACATCATAAGTTCTGGACTTGATACAACACAAGTCTCATATCTTAACATAAGGTCATGATATTAACCATAAGATCTTAGTACAAGAATCACTCCTGAATATGACAATGTCATGTGAACTTAATACAATATAAGTTCCGGACTTGATACAACCTAAGTATCAGACCTTAATACAACATAAGGTCATGGGGAATATCTGAACCTAATTACAACATAGATTCTAGACTTGATTACAACACAAGTCTCATACCTTAATACAACATAAGGTCATGGATAATGACTCCCGAAGTTGTACTCTAACACTCTCTCTTAGAGAGGGAGACATTCACTGCCATACCAATCTGATCTTAGAAGTGTTTAAACTTCATCATAGATAGATGCGTGTCACAAATTTGCAATCTGCTCATCAATACCTATGTACTGGAACTCATGACCATGAATTCAATGAATTAAAATTCATCTTGAATGTATTTTATCATAAAACACATATAGGGTTTTTGAGAAAGCTTGACTATTAGAACCTAATGATTGTAGGATCAAGTCTTTCACCCTAGTAGGTATATTCCCAAGCTACACTACTCCTTAATATGTAGTACTATCCACAATACACTTAGATTTTGTAGTACTGGCCTCAAATTACGTCACTTATCTCAGGATAAAACAATGGATGGATAACACAATCAAATAATATGCCTGCCATGTATTAAATACAATAAAGAGCCTATTCTAATGTACCTCAAAGGTACTCAAACATATGCTTAGTAGTAAGCATAAAATACAACAGGTATGCTCAAATAACAACCAACTACTTACACAAAGTAGCATCACCTGGATCCAATCCAGAATAAATTTTCTCTAAACTAGAAACCATGGATTTTAAATCCATTACATACAACATTATACAACAAATGTGTATTAACATGCATAAAGAAAGACTTATCTTTTCTTTCACTCTTCAACATTTGTTGACCTCTTGAATCTTATACTATCTGGAGACGTTCTTTGTGATGTTCTTCAACTCATGGTCACTTTCTCAGTGATCCTTCTCTTTATATTTTCAACACCCCAATTACCTCTCTGAGAGGTTTTAACTGTTCTCTAATAGTCCAGACTATAAATAGTCTCTGATACTTTTTGTCACATGCCCCAATTTTGCAAAAACAATTTTATATTATTTGAGGAACAATATGTTAAATTTTATGCTAAGTTGTAATTGATGACCCAGTGGGTCAAGGATATTTAATGTAAATTCTGAATATTTTATTTATAAATAAATAAATGAGGAGACAACAGCTTAGGAGAGCTGTTAAAAGAGTGTTTACTAGCCAAATTGGTGGAGGAGACTGGGTGTAGAGAAAACTGACATGTGGCAGCATCCTCAAAACACTTCCAACTGTTGCAGGTGGAAACCTCCCTACATTTGTGGTCATGATTCCCCAAGAAAGTGGAATTAGAACAGGTGGCTCAATTAATGAAAACTGACCCAAAAATACCTAGGCAATCTTTATAAAAATTCCCATTGAAAAGAGTTGAGGCTGCTCATTATAGAGAAGTGATCATTCAGGTTGAATGAATGTACTTCAGAGAAATTAAATAGAAGGGAAATCTGGAAAGTGTTTGAGGGGATAAGTGCTGATTGATCTAGTTGCAACTTTTAAGCTAAAGATCATACTGCTGAGAGCTAAGTGTTTTACTGAGGTATTGAACTAGTCAATTGATAGAGGGTTCTACTGTTTGCATTCTCCACCAGTTCTCAGCCAAGAAGACCAAGAACAACCTTTGGGGTCCTGAGGAAGCGTTGCAGGTGGAAACCTCCCTACATTTGTGGTCATGATTCCCCAAGAAAGTGAAATCAGAGCAGGTGGCTCAATTAATGAAAACTGACCCAAAAAGACCTAGGCAATCTTTATAAAAATTCCCATTGAAGAGAGCTGAGGCTGCTCATTCTAGAGAAGTGATCATTCGGGTTGAATGAATGTGCTTCATAGAAATTCAATGGAAGAGAAATCTAGAAAAGTGTTTGAGGGGATAACGGCTTATTGATATAGTTGCAGCTTTTAAGCTGAAGATCATACTGCTGAGAGCAGAGTGTTTTACTGAGGTATTGAACTAGTCAGTTGATAGAGGGTTATACTATTTGCATTCTCCACCAGTTTTCAGCCAAGAATACTAGGAATAGGCTCGGGGGTCCTGAGGAAGCGTTGTTTGAGAGCTATCCAGGAGATTGGTAGGGAGGAATGACCTCCTAAAGTTGTTGTCATCTATCCTCAATAGGTTCTATGTTATTTTATTTTACTATTTTAGTTAAATAAGTATTAGTTAAAATGCTATATGAATGTTAAAATTTCAGAGTTGTAAAATGTTAGATTTAGTATTCTTATTAGATTGTTATAGAAATGAAATTGGTTAGAGAATAGTGAGTTAGAATGAAAATAAATTTCTAAATTGTGTTTTTCCACACCTAAAAACCAGTTTGTACTCTAGCACAGTTAGAATGCTTTAAGTGGATAAAAGAATTCTCAAGAGAATGAAAACAGTAGATAGGATTTTGTATCTGTAGATAGCAGAGTTAATTGATTTCAATGTTTAAAATATTATGAAAAGAACAGTGTTATGGGTTATTTGTGTTTATTGTTTTTACTTAGTTTAACTAAATAAAAATGTAGGAAAAGAAACAATAAACTACACTAGAGTTACAGTAATAGTATATTGATACCATAAAAGTTTATAGAAGATAACAGCTAAGTATATAAACAAGTTATTAACCACACAGTTTATCTTTTAAAAACTATTAACTAAATCTTAAACTATTACTTAATATAAACCAGATTAGGGTTTTTTTATAAACCCTTTATTTATGAAAATAAACAGAGTTACAGAGTCAACGTTCTATTCTTTACAGAGCTTGGAATAAATTCTAAGTTACAGAATAGTAAATAAAAACAAATGTAAATGTAAACATTGAATAAAATAAAACTAAGAATTACTTATTATGACACTATTTTATATTTTAACAAACATGCTTATAACCTGTGCAAGAAAATCATGAGGGTCGAAAACCTGACAATTTATTTATCCATTTATAAATTAATTCATATAAGTTTTAACCATTTAAATTGATAATTACGTAAACATATTTAACAAGGAAACTATTAAACTGTGCATTAGACTGATTACAGTCTTAACTTAAAAACTTTATAATATATTTATAAACCCTTTTAATTTAAATACTTCACAAACAGGTTAATGAACAACATTGTACCTATAATAGCGAAACAGAGGTAACAAGAAAACATTTCCCAAATAATAAATTATTTAAGAACACATTTTATACAAGGGTTTCATTTCCAACAAACCCTAGCTATTATATCCTAAACTGATAAGTATAAGATTATAAATTTTACATTACGGATGATCTACAGTCTTCATAATAATAATTTTTACTTATAAAATAGATTATTAACAGTAAATTATTTCACAAACAGTGGAAGAAGAAAAATCAATTATACAGTTTTAACATTTAAAATGATCGATTGAACAAACTAGAGTATTGAAACATGAGTCATTTTTCCTTGAGTACAGGAGAAACCCTCATATCTCAACAATCAGAGTATGATATTATCAGGACGTAAGGCTATAATCATTTTTACAGATAGAGAAAAACTAAATACAAGTCACAGCTTATAAGCCGGAGCTACCCAGCAACATGCGAGGGTTTTTAACAACAAAACTAAGTAATAATTTAAACTAAGCATCTAAACATTGGAGGAATCAAAGCCATGCTTCCCTTCAAACTGTAACTCCTTTCCATTAACCATTGCAAGCAGGGAGATTCCACGCTAAACCTAGGCTTACCCGTTTGGCCATGAAGTCAACCAGCGTTGGAGAGGTTTCTTTCAAGCCCGAAGACAAACTGTAACCTACAAGAACAAGACCAAATGCTTTAGTTAGATATTGTATTCATTATGCTAAAATTTTAACTAGAGAATAAAAGTAATAGCAGGGTAATTCTATTTACCTAAAAGTAAGGAATATGGAGCTGAGGAGGTAACCGAACCAGTTCAAGGAACTGCACTTTGAAAAGATGAAACCCTCATGACAAACCTGTGACAGAGGAAGCGAGGTTCTTATTTCAGTTTTACACCGATGAAGGAGCAAGCCACGAGCAGAGACAAGGGTAACGCTATGCCGGACTCTCTAAATTACTGATAGAGATAAGAAATCCACCCTCACAGTGTTCATAAACTTCGAGAACGAAACCACGATAGAAACTGGGAATTCTTTAACTCTTGCACAATGATATAGCACTTTACCACTCACTTAAGGACTGTCAAACGTGAACCAGCGAGCCTCTCATGGCTACAAAGGAACCTAAGCAGCGTAGACCCAAACCCTTAAAGGAGAATGAAGAAGATAGGGTTTCGTTGCAAGTTTTTAAATCAACCAATGCATGGTGGAGACTCGTCCACGTGCCCATCAATATTTTTAATCAGCAGAGGGTCGATCTATATAGTTCTCCTGCATTGTTGAGTGAGCCCTATTATTGCCAATGATTTATATGATAACCACGATGATAATGTTTGTTATAAAGTCAATTCATATCATTGCATTTGGTTAAACTATATAACCAAGCTATAGTAAAAGCATTTGTATATATAGTTAACATTTGCATTTTTAAAACCTTGAAATTGATCTTTTGTGAAAACATTTATGTGAAGAACAATAGTGGAGTCTATGCCTTTGACTTTGAGTTGATAGCACTACTATTGGCTATTCAATCAAACCTTATATTTAATGAATAATGCTATGTTTTAAGACTAGTATTATGTATACACAAGTTGGTAAAGTAAATTGTTTATAGGTTAACTATATGTAAGTAAATGTTAGGTAGTAATTCCATCATAGTATAACTCCTACAAATGCATAAGTTGACAGTATTATGGTTGGAAGATGTTTTGGAAGTTTTGTTCTTTTGGTTTCTATAAAGAACCAAACTCTTAATAAATCAAACCAATATTTTAATTACACCTTGGTAGTTGCAAGGTAGTAAGACCACCTAGGGTTAAAAGGAAAATCACTGAGTAATTCATTTACATGGTATGATAATGTAGTATTACAATAATACATGCAACATGGTGAAACTTAAAAATTGAAATTATAGCTTGATGGCTAGTAGAGCAAGTAGACAATTGTAACTGTGTTTAAATAAACAAGATGATAATCGTCGCTACTAGATCTGAACTAAAAGTAAACCTGTGTGATCAATAGTAAACCTTTTCTTTGAAGGTTTTAGAATTATACTCAAGCTTATAAAGCAACACTTTGAACATTAGACATAGCATTAGCAATAATTTCATGCTTCATTAAAAGTGTTTTTATGTTAAATCATGATCCTATGATCATCAGTAGAACTTGTGAGTAACTTGGCATATAACATCAGAAAGAAAACTTAAGTAGAACTCATGCTAATAAAGAACACTAGTATATTAATGATATTGGTCTTTACGACTAACTTAAATTACTGTCATAGAATAAAAAGCAGCAAAGAAAGTACTTTACCTCAGCATAGCCTTGCTTTATATTAATCAAATTATGCTCTAGCATTTTTATTATGCTAAAGAAGTACTTCTTGAATAACGCAAAAACAAACTCCTACTTGTTCAAAAATTTACCTGCTGAACCTGTAAGAACCAGAAATCCAACTGAGTTAGCAATTGCTAAGTAAGCCCCAGTTTAGAACATAGTTTCTCACCTACTTGACAAAATAAAATCACCAGTACAACTAGAAGCAATTAAATGCAAGTCGTATACATAACATATCAAAATTTAAAATGGTATTATTGTTAACTGTTTCATTTTTCCGCTAGTTGCTAGTAGTTATTTAACTATGACTTTAGACATTTTATGTTACATTAAAAATTTTAAATTTTTGCCAAAATTCGGGGTTATGACATGTGGTATCAGAGCACAAGGTTCAAACACTAGGCCTTGATGAAGCTCAACTTGCTTATATGAAACAGTGAATTTAAATTATTTTGCTGATGTTGTTTTCTTTTAATGTTATTCAACAGAGAAATTTGTTTCTGAGTTTAATAACAGGTATGGAAAGACTAGAGGAATATGCAAAAGAAGAATATCCCTTTACTGAACAATAAAAATTACAAAGAGACCCTACAAGAAGACATAACCACTAATTCCTCAGAACTTTTACAAACAGTAAAAGAGTTAAAATCTGAAATGGAATCTGTTAAAAAAGAAAATGAGAGGATTCTGAGAGCTCAAGAGGAGCTGAATCAGATCCTAACAGAAAGATTTCAAACTGAGGGAAGGGGTAGAAGAGTTGATTCAGAAGATATAAGTCACCAACATAAGTATAAAAAGATTAAACAGACTAAAAATGAAATCAGCTCATCTTCCAAAGTGTTTGGTGATCAACGTAATTTTCATTCTACTAGTGATAGTAGTGAGGATAACCACTATACCAGAAAGAGAAAATATAAACCATATGAAGAAATTTCTAGAGAGTTTAAAAAGATCAAACCGCCAACCTTTAATGGGGAAACTGAGAAAGGGAAGGAAGCGAAATCCTAGTTATCTGGGATGAAGAAGTACTTTCAAATTTATAACTATTCTAACCAATTAAAGGCTAGAATGGCTATCTATAATCTTTCAGGGAAAGCTGATATATGGTGGTAAGATTTAAAGAGAGTGAAAGGAATAAAAGAGAATAACATACTATTGGAGTACCTTCAAGAAGTACTTTAAAAAGAAATTTTTATCTGAACAGTACTGTGAAGAAAGAGCTAAAGAATTCTATGAGCTTAAACTAGGTACAATGACTATGAAAGATTTGAACAGTAAGTTTTTGAGTCTGCTTAGGTATGTACCATACCTTGTGGATAAAAAATCAAAGGTACAGTTGTTCCTTAGTTGTTTACCTTATCACATAAAGGATAGGATTGAGTATGACAATCCTAAAACTCTGGAAGAAGCTATGAGGAAAGCCAATTTCTGTTATGAACAAAATAGGAAAAAGGAGAGTATGGCCAACTGGAAGGCCAAAAAAATAATAATTATGATCAAAAGAAGAAAGAGTTTGTGCCCAATCAGAATTATAAGAATAATAAGACAATAAATTTTTCTAATAAGAATTTCCAAGGGAATAAGAATAATTCACCAAACAATCAGAACAATCAAAAGAGTAAAGAGTCTGCTAATAATCATGGTAATTACACAAAAAACTTTGAACGAAAAGAACCCATAAAGTGTTGGGGGTGTAATGGCCCGCATTATGCCTCAGTCTGTCCTAATCAGAAAAAGACTGTCAGTAATATCCATACAATACAAGAGGAGATGACTATGGGAGATTTAGCGAGGACTATGCCCAGGATCAATGCAGCCTTGGAGAATCGACAAGCAGACTATCAAATTTCCATGGTGGAAGTAGAAGGTAAGATAAACTAAACACCCATAGCTATTTTAATTGATCTAGGAGCTAGTTTAAGTTATATTTCACCTAATTTGGTAGAAAAATGTAAGCTTCCTATTGAACAATTTGTAAGTTCTTGGTTGGTTCAGTTAGCTACTGGTGCAAAGAGGAAGGTAACTAGTTTTGTAAAGAATTGTGCAGTAGTTATGGATCAATTTGAAACTTTCTTAAAGCTTAATGTACTACCTCTGGGTTCTTATGACATACTAATCGGTATGGATTGGTTAGAGCAACATAGGGTAATCTTAAACTGTTATGATAAAACCTTTACTGGTATTAATAAAGATGGAAAACCAATAAGCGTAAAGGGAATCCCTAGAAAAACAACTGAAGGCAGATTTTCGCTTTGTAGCTCAAGAGAGCTATTAGGAAAGGTTGTAAGGTTTATGCAGTAATAGTAACTAATGAGGAAAATATAAATAATACAGATAAATTAAAATTGGAGGATATACCAGTTTTAAAAGAGTATGCAGATGTATTTTCGGAAGAAATTTCGGGACTGGCTCTGAAAAGGTAACTCGATTTTACCATTGAGCTGGTACCTGGTGCAGTACCCAGCTCAAAGGCCCCTTATCGGATGAACATACTTGAACTTAATGAACTTAAGTCGGAATTAAAAGAACTTATTGACAAGAAGTATATTCGACCCAGTGTGTCTCCTTGGGGGGCACCTGTCATCTTCGTTAAGAAAAAGGATGGAACTCTACGACTTTGTATAGATTACCGTCAGTTGAATAAGATGACTATTAGAAATAGATACCCATTTCCTTGCATAGATGATCTGTTTGAAAAATTGATTTCGGCTTGGATATCACCAAGTTAGGATTAAAGATGAAGATATTTTTAAGACAGCTTTTAGGACTCGATATGGCCATTACAAGTTTGTCGTTATGCCATTCAGGCTTATTAACGCCCCAGCTATTTTTATGTGTTTAATGAATAATGTAATGCATAAATATTTGGATAAGTTTGTGGTCGTGTTTATTGACGACATATTAATCTATTTGAAATCTGAAGAAGAGCATAAAGAACATTTAAAAATAGTTTTGCAGGAGTTGCGAGATCATCAACTCTTTGCAAAGTTTAGTAAATGCGACTTCTTTAAGGATAAAATCCAGTACTTAGGTCATGTGGTGACTAAGGAAGGAATTTTGGTGGATCCCGAAAAGATAAAGGCGATTGAATATTGGCCAGTTCCTAAAGACGTAACTGATGTTTGATCCTTCATGGGAATTATCGGTTATTACCAAAGCTTCATTGAAGGGTTTTCGAGAATCGCAAATCCGATAACCTCTTTGCAGAAAAAGGGAAAGAAATTTGATTGGAATCAGAAGTGCGAGGATAGTTTTAAAAAGTTAAAAACTTTATTAACCAGCGCACCTATTTTAAGAATAGTTGATCCAAATAAAGATTTTGTAGTGTGTACTGACACCTGTAATGATGGTTTAGGCAGAGTATTAACTCAAGAAGGGCATGTTATCGCTTATGAGTCTAGCAAATTAAAATTCATGAAAAGAATTATGCAACTTATGACTTGGAATTGGATGCTGTCATACATGCTCTAAAGATGTGGCGTCATCATTTAATTGAAAGAAAATTTATTTTAATGACAGATAATAAAGGACTAAAATATATGTTAGATCAACCTAACCTAAATGCTAGACAAGCTAGGTGGCTAGCTTTTCTAAGTGAGTATGATTTCAAAATTCAGCACATTAAAGGAAAAGAAAATAAAGTTGTTGATGCATTAAGTAGAAATGCAAGGCTGAACTTTGCAGTAGTTATCAACACTTATACAACAGATCTGGAAGAATAGCTTAAAGCAAGGTTAGAACAAGATGAAATTTACCAAAAATTACAAGCAAAAATGAAAGAAAATCCAACAGAAAGTTTAAGTAAAGGGTACAGCTTGAATGAAAAATAATTTTTACTGTATAAATATAGAATGTATGTACCTAATGTACCTAAAGTTAAGTTATTAATTTTAGATGAAATCCATAAAACTCCTTACTTAGGCCATCCGGGTTATCAGAAGACTATAACTATGTTAAGAAAAGAATATTTTTGGCCAAACATGAAGACAGAACTGGAAGATTATATCGCTAGGTTTTTTGAATGCCAGGAAGTAAAAATGGAACATCAACACCCAGCTGGATTACTTCAGCCATTGCCCATTCCTAGCTGGAAATGGGAGATAATTAGTCTTGATTTTATTACCGGACTGTCTAAAAATCAGAATTTAAATGATTCTATCATGGTAGTAGTTAATAAATTAAGTAAAGAAGCCCATTTTATACCTATAAAAACTACGTATAAAGCTACAAACATAGCCAAAATATTTTTAAAGAAATTTTTTCGACTGCATGGGATACCGAAAGTTATAATCTCAGATCGAGACCCTAAATTTACGAGTAACTTTTGGAAATCTCTGTTTAAAGGATTAAAAACTACCCTAAATTTTAGTACTCCGTTCCATCCTCAAACTAATGGACAGACTGAAAGAGTAAACCAAGTACTGGAAGATTTACTAAGAATGCATGTAAAAGATCAACCAGATAAATGGGAGGATTATTTGCATCTGGTAGAATTTGCTTACAATAATAATTATCAAGCTTTAGCTAGATTTAGTCCTTTCGAAATCTTGTATGGAAGGAAGTGTAACACTCCTATCTCTTGGAGTAATCCGGTGGAAATATTAGTATTAGGTCCTGAATTATTGAAAGAAATTGAAGAAATTCTAAAGCAGGTACAACGTAATCTAAAAATTGAACAAGATCGACAAAAAAATCAAGCAGACCTTAAAAGAACTCCCAAAGAGTTTTAGGTAGGTGAACATGTTTTCATCAAGGTGAGACCCAAAAAATATCTCTCTGAGGTTGGGTAGTTGTGAAAAACTAGCACCTCGTTACTGTGGTCCTTTTGAAATACTGTCCAGGATTGGACAGGTAGCCTATCAGTTAGCCTTACCACCAAATTTAAGAGTTCATAATGTTTTTCACATTTCTGTATTAAAGAAATATGTTCATGATGCTACTCATGTTGTTAACTGGAATGATGTATAGGTGGAACCAGAAGGAGATTTTCTGGTGGAACCAGATTGTATCCTCGGGCAGAGGGAGATCACACTTCGGAACCGCACCATTGGTCAGGTGAAGGTGCAATGGAAGCACCTTAGTCTAAAGGAATCCACCTGGGAATTGGAAAGTAATATGCAGGATGCATATCCAATTCTATTCCAAGGGAATTCTGAGGACGAGGAATAAATAACATCGAGGACGATGTTATAATTTAAGGGGGTGTGTATGTCACATGCCCCAATTTTGCAAAAACAATTTTATATTATTTGAGGAACAATATGTTAAATTTTATGCTAAGTTTTAATTGATGACCCAGTGGGTCAAGGATATTTAATGAAAATTTTGAATATTTTATTTATAAATAAATAAATGAGGAGAGAACAACTTAAGAGAGCTGTTAAAAGAGTGTTTACTAGTCAAATTGGTTGAGGAGACTGGGTGGAGAGAAAACTGACATGTGGCAGCATCCTCAAACCACTTCCAACTGTTGCAGGTGGAAACCTCCCTACATTTGTGGTCATGATTCCCCAAGAAAGTGAAATCAGAGCAGGTGGCTCAATTAATGAAAACTGACCCAAAAAGACCTAGGCAATCTTTATAAAAATTCCCATTGAAGAGAGCTGAGGCTGCTCATTCTAGAGAAGTGATCATTCGGGTTGAATGAATGTGCTTCATAGAAATTCAATGGAAGGGAAATCTAGAAAAGTGTTTGAGGGGATAACGGCTTATTGATATAGTTGCAGCTTTTAAGCTGAAGATCATACTGCTGAGAGCAGAGTGTTTTACTGAGGTATTGAACTAGTCAGTTGATAGAGGGTTATACTATTTGCATTCTCCACCAGTTTTCAGCCAAGAATACTAGGAATAGGCTCGGGGGTCCTGAGGAATCGTTGTTTGAGCGCTCCTCAACAGGTTCTATGTTATTTCATTTTACTGTTTTAGTTAAATAAGTATTAGTTAAACTTTTATATGAATGTTAAAAGTTCAGAGTTGTAAAATGTTAGATTTAGTATTATTATTAGATTGTTATAGAAATGAAATTGGTTAGATAATAATGAGTTAGAATGAAAATAAATTTCTAAATTGTGTTTTTCCACACCTGGAAACCAGGTCGTACTCTAGCACAGTTAGAATGCTTTAAGTGGATAAAAGAATTCTTAAGAGAATGAAAACAGTATATACGATTTTGTATCTGTAGATATCAAAGTAAATTGATTTCAATGTTTAAAATATTATGAAAAGAACAATGTTATGGGTTATTTGTGTTTACTGTTTTTACTTAGTTTAACTAAATACAAATGCAGGAAAAGAAACAGTAAACTACACTAGAGTTACAGTAATAGTATATTGATACAATAAAAGTTTATAGAAGATAACAACAAAGTATATAAACAAGTTATTAACCACACAATTTATCTTTTAAAAACTATTACTTAATATAAACAAGATTAGGGTTATGTTTATAAACCCTTTATTTATGAAAAGTAAATAGAGTTATAGAGTTAACCTTCTATTCTTTACAGAGCTCGGAATAAATTCTAAGTTACAGAATAGTAAATAAAAACAAATGTAAATGTAAACATTGAATAAAATAAAACTAAGAATTACTTATTCTGAAACTATTTTATATTTTAACAAATAGGCTTATAACCCGTGCAAGAAAATCTTGAGGGTTGAAACCCTAACAATTTATTTATCCATTTATAAATTAATTCATATAAGTTTTAACCATTTACATTGATAACTGTGTAAACATATTTAACAAGTAAACTATTAAACTATGCATTAGACTGATTACAGTCTTAACTTAAAAACTTTATAATATATTTATAAACCCTTTTAATTTAAATACTTCACAAATAGGTCAATGAACAACATTGTACCTGTAATAGCGAAATAGAGGTAACAAGAAAACAGTGCCCAAATAATAAATTATTTAAGAATACATTTTATACAAGGGTTTCATTTCCAGTAAACCCTGGCTATTATATCATGAACTGATAAGTATAAGATTATAAATTTTACATTACGACTGATCTACAGTCTTCATAATAATACTTTTTACTTATAAAATATATTATTAACAGTAAATTATTTCACGGACAGTGGAAGAAGAAAAATCAATTATACAGTTTTAACATTTAAAAAGATCGATTGAACAAACTGGAGAATCGAAACAGGAGTCATTTTATCTTGAGTACAGGAGAAACCCTCATATCTCAACAATCAAAGTATGATATTATCAGGCCGTAAGGCTATAATCATTTTTACAGATAGAGAAAAACTAAATACAAGTCATGGCTTATAAGCCGGAGCTACCCAGCAACATGCGAGGGTTTTTAACAACAAAACTAAGTAATAATTTAAACTAAGCATCTAAACATTAGAGGAATCGAAGCCATGCTTCTCTTCAAACTGTAACTCCTTTCCATTAACCATTGCAAGCAGGGAGATGCCACGTTAAACCGGGGCTTACCCATTTGGCCATGAAGTCAACTAGCTTTGGAGAGGTTTCTTTCAAGCCCGAAGACAAACTGTAACCAGCAAGAACAATCCGAATGCTTTAGTTAGATACTGTATTCATTATGCTAAAATTTTAACTAGAGAATAAAAGTAATATCAGGGTAATTCTATTTACCTAAAATTAAGAAATCTGGAGTCGAGGAGGTAACCGAACCAATTCGAGGAACTGCACTTTGAAAAGATGAAACCCTCATGCCAAACCTGTGATATAGGCAGCGAGGTTCTTATTTCAGTTTTACACCAACGAAGGAGCAAGCCACAATCAAGTCTACCTTTCGGTTGGACGGATATAGAATTCATTGCTTCAAGCTCTTTCTCAATGCTTCAAGATCTATAGAGGCTTAGAGTGTTTGCATAAAACTAAGCTCTTACACGCCCTTGCTCTGATACCATGTTAGTGATTGATAAAAAAATATGAAGATAATTGAACTTTAAAACTTTAATCTATAACAAAGGTGCATATAGATCTCATCAATATTTCCAAGACATAAATAAAACCATAGAGCACAGGGTATACCTTGGGAAAACCCTCCGCTGATTCGGAGGATAAAAAAACCAACAAACAATATTAGAGTATGATTAATAATCAACAGATAATGATTACAACAAAATAGAATATTTCCTTCTCCAAGAGCACGAGAGAGTAGAGATCAAATGGAACACTGTGATGATATTTCCAAGTGCATTACACTTTAATAACAAGAAAAATTAGGTCATACAAGGAAGGTAGTGAATATTGCATGCTTTAGTAAGTAGTTAACACTGAGAACATTGCTTTATCTTCAACCATGCACCCTCACTGACTTGGTGCCAAGTTGGCACTCCACAATTATCTCCCACAAGGAAGATATGTGCCCTCCACTAATTCACTGAGTTTAACTGTCTCTAACTAAGTTGTTAGTCAAATGAACTGAACTAAAATGAATGGAACTACATGCAACTGAATGCAACTGGACAAAATTGAATGTAACTAAACATAACTAAATGCAACTAAACATAACTGAATGTAACTGAACAAAACTGAATGTAACTGAACATATCTGAATGTAACTAGTGTTTCTCCATCATTTTCATATTCAACAACCACTTGCATAAATTAAGGAGTTGATTCCTTAATTAACTAAACTTGTCTTTATCACAACTAAGGCTCAACTGATGTATTATTAATTTGAGTTCACTTGGAGGAAAGCATTGGAAATTCAAATTCTCTCTCTATCTATGTGCTCATATTAATTTTCTTTGTATTGTCCATATGTGTTTTCATTAATTCTATATCATATCATACTCATAAAAATTGTTTCGAACCTATGATCATATGTATTACCCCAAGTCATATGGTCACATAATAAAGTAAATAACTCTAGGGGTAGCTAATCCCTAAAGGATACTTGTACCACTTGTTGACCATGACTAGCCATACATCACATAGTATATCCTCGAGACTTAATACAACATAAGTCATGTGAAATTAATACATTATAAGTTGTGGACTTGATACAACACAAGTCTCAGACCTTAACATAAGGTCATGAGCTTGACCATAAGATCCTAGTACGAGCATATTTCCTGAATGTGACAATGTCACGTGAACTTAAAAAAATATAAGTTCCGAACTTGATACAACACAAGTCTCAGACCTTAATACAACATAATATCAAGGATAATATCTAAACCTAATTACAACATATATTCTAGACTTGATTACAACACAAGTATCAGACCTTAATACAACATAAGGTCATGAAGAATAACTCCCGAAGTTGTACTCTCAACATTTTATTCGATCCTAGGAGTATTGGTTCCGTGAAAGTGTTGTAGAGATAAAAAAATATGATTTGTTTTCTGCCTTGTAATGTTTAAACTATCAACTGGAATTTATATGTTGTTAGTGTATTCTACTCTTGATCAAGAGATGCCACATAGTTTTTATATATTAAAACTAAATTTGACCTAGTTGTTTAAAATGTGATTTTGAATAGGATCTTGCTTTGTAATTATTATTGGATCTAAGGCGTTAATGAGAGTGTCTATGTTAATATTTTATGTCTGTTATTGTTTATTTTTGGATGTTTATAATATAAATGAATGCACAATGATTATAATGGTGGGGTTACAAAGGAATGATCATTATTTTGTTTGTCTTTTTGTAGAGTTTTCCAAAGCGTTCTGGTATATTCTTTTATTTGTATCGATAAGTTCATGTTCAGATTAAATAATCCTCCTTTTTCCAATATAGTATATTTGGTCATTTTTCCTAACTTAGGGAGTTATTATTACTGTACTAGAGTGTGGGGGACACACCTAGAATTTATATTTCAATTAATGCATGTGCATGCATGATTTTATGTGCCTCTAGGAGAAATCTGTACATTATAGGATCCCACTCTGAGTTCCATCACTAGCATCCATCAGTTGGTTGTGGTAGGTAAGAAGTTATGTTGAGTTAACCTCAAGTTACAATCAATTAAATCACTTTATGTTATCCTAGCACCGGTTTTGCATGGTGCATGCGGGGAGAGTGACACCTTTTTCCCACCTACCTCATCAATTAAATGATTGTAGACCAATTTATACATCCAAAGTTAGACTAGTGAGCTCCAACAGTGATTTAGACACACTAAATTAGTTATTCAGTCATCTTGATCTGGTAGATTCAAATCCTATCTCCATGATTCAAATTCTATTTATTATATAATCATTGTATTATTGATTAATGAATGAATATTAATGTTGTGATTAGCTGAGCAATTCTTGTCCAATTTATCTAAAATTTGTGGCACGAATTTCCTATTCAGTGTACATTATCTTTGATTATTCCACTGCATAATTCCCTTCCTACAACTTTCATATTTTCCTATAGATAAATGGTTCAAAAATTTTACATGGTATCAGAGCCTTGTTTAGGATAGCAACAAACCTTGTCTAATCTCCATTGTGCACTAGAAGAAACTGAGTTTCCACATAAATCTTCTAATCATTGTGTTTCTAAGTCTGGATTCTGTCCAAAGAAGTCTCTGCAGGTGTAACAGACTCTAAAAAAGTGCAGATATCAAGGTGGAAAGGATTGAACTAACATATTATTGTGAATTGGTTTGTTTCGCTATGATATTTTGTAGGTACAACTTCAATATGGATTCGATATTATCATTTCCTCTTCTTACTCCATTCACAAGATATTCAGAGTGGAAATTGAAGATAATTTCATCTCTAAAGAGACAAGGTCTCTATGAGGTATCTATTGGACTTGGTAAAGATTCTTATGAATATGAGAATGACTAGATAAATGACGGTGATAGATATTTTGGAACGATATGTGTGGCATTTTCTCCAAGATTGCGCTACCTTATTGATTTTGTTGAATACCCAAAGGATCTATGGACAGAATTGGATAGAACCTTTGGCAAGCACAATGAAGATCATTCTAGAAATTTGGAGAGCGCACCCAAAACCACAAGAGTTATTTCTTCAAAATTCATGGCCTCTATTCTCTCTGATGAATTTTTTCAAGATAAAGAAGAAGCATAATCTTCAACACAGTCAATTCGAAATGAAGAAAGTCTCCTTGGAGTGACTCCTTCTTCTGCTGCTCCAGAAGTTTATGAGATATCTCATATCTCATATTCTCATATGGATGATCCAAAAGAAGACATTTGAATATCTGTTATTGAAGAAAAACTCTCCTTCCATTCTACTCATTCATTCTCCAATGATTCCTCTTTTTTTTAATTTTATGCAATGTTTTCCACTGATTGCTTCAGAAAATGAAGAGGAATTCAATTTATCTCTCTCTAATGTTGTTGTTGGTGTGTATAAAAGTAATAATTTGGATGTTTTGGAAGAAATATCAGATTCTAGGAGTGATCCATTCACTCTCATTGATCTAGAGCTTCCAACAAATTTCTACATGATTGCTTGCACCAATACTCAGAGTTTTGTTGAAGAAGGAGAAAATTGTGTATCTACCATCTCAGTGGAGAGATTGGAAACTTTGTTCCACACTCTTGGATCTGATATGACCTTATTTGGTTCAAATTTTAAGTTTCAAGAGGCTCCATTCATGCTTGTATATGTTCTCATCAATTTTGGTGTGAAAAATCAAGTACCTCAAGTGTCTTTCAAAATTGTTGTTGGGGATTGGATGTTAGTTTTCTCTCATGAGTTTGTTGATATCAAATTTTTTGAATCATTGGATGTTTTATAATATATATCAGATTATGGAGCTCAATAATTCTCTCTCCATTGTACGAGGACTTCTCTAACATATACTTGATCACATGCTCATCTCCTCACAATACTAGTAAAGACAAAGACATCCTGCTTCGCCTAGACACTTGCTCCTAACACTCGGAGCTGATTTTACCTAATATGGTTCAATGTTCAGAGATACAACATATAATTTTCTTGGTTTTACCTCACATGGTTCAAATTCTCAAGAAATTTCTCTCTCTCATCAGTTGATCTCAGTTGCTCTACCATCTCAGTGGAGAGATTGGAAACTTTGTTCCACACTCTTGGATCTGATATGACCTTATTTGGTTCAAATTTTAAGTTTTAAGAGGCTCCATTCATGCTTGTATATGTTCTCATCAATTTTGGTGTGAAAAATCAAGTACCTCAAGTGTCTTTCAAAATTGTTGTTGGGGATTGGATGTTAGTTTTATCTCATGAGTTTGTTGATATTAAATTTTGTGAATCATTGGATGTTTGATAAGATATATCAGATTATGGAGCTCAATAATTCTCTCTCCATTGTACGAGGACTTCTCTACCTTTATACTTGATCACATGCTCATTTCCTCACAATACTAGTAAAGACAAAGACATCCTGCATTCACATAGACACTTGCTCCTAACATCGGAGCCGATTTTACCTAATATGGTTCGATGTTCAACGATACAACATATAATTTTCTTGGTTTTACCTCACATGGTTCAAATTCTCAAGAAATTTTTCTCTCTCATCAGTTGATCTCAGTTTCTCTACATGGGTCTAGTTTTCATCTTGCAGTTATCTATGTTCCTGATTCAATTGAGCATATTCCTTTTCTTCCAAAGAGGAAAATTCTTCCAGACATAATCATTTACTTTAGAGAGGTTCACATGCATAGTCCTGGAATTATAATGCACAAAAGAACCAAGATTCTGCATTACTGGTCCACAGAGTTGTAGATTGCAGCGAAATTTCTTGATTCCTGCTTATTTTGAGGGGGGGGGGGGTTACCATGATGTTTTCCCCATTTTCCTTATTTTATTAAGCATCATTTTATGTCATTTAGATTGTATGGGTGACTTTTGGCCTATTTTCCAGGGACCAAGTTGTCCAAAGTTAGGATTAAGGGTGGGTGTTAGGATTAAATAATCCTCCTTTGTCTAATATAGTCTATTTGGTCTTTTTTCCTAACTTAGGGAGTTATTATTATTGTACTAGAGTTTGGGAGACACGCCTAGAGGTTATCTTCCACTTACTACATTTGCATGCATGAGTTTATGTGCCTCTAGGAGCAATCCATACATTATAGGAGCCCGCTCTGAGTGACACCAGCATCCTCCATCAGTTTCTTATGATAGGTAAGCAGTTATGCTGAGTTAACCTTAAGCTACAATCAATTAGATTACTTTTAGTTATCCTAGTGCCAGTTTTGCATGCATGCAAGGAGAGTGGCACCTTTTTCCCACCTACCTCATTAGTTAACTAATGGTAACTGATTTATTCATCTAGAGTTAGACTAGTGAGATCCGTCAATGATTTAGACACACTGAGTTAGATATTCAGTCAAATTTAGCTGGTAGATTTGAATCCTATCCCCATGATTCAAATTCTATTTATTGTATAATCATTGTATTATTGATTAATTAATGAAGATTAATGTTGTGATTAACTAATCAATTCTAGTCCGATTTATCTGAAATTTGTGGCATGAATTTCCTATTCAGTGTACATTCTATTTGATTATTCCACTACATAATTCCCTTCCTACAACTTTCATATTTTCCTGTAGATCAATGGTTTACAAATTTAACAATTCGTGAGTGGTAGATTTTTTTATTCATATTGTCAAGTTCGTCAATTTTATTTGTGACCTAAATTTGTTGGGTTCGGTACTTATTTTATGATATTTTGTTTTTTGTAAGGGTCATTCAAAAGTTAAAAAAAAATTGGTGATTTTTTTATTTGTAATTGCTATCATCATCCAAAAATTGATCTAGCTATGTATAATAAATATATGATTTAGTTGGAACGCAATAGTTCATTTCCATCATAATTGTATATAATATGTACAGGGAATGTTTGAACTAAGATGTAGACATTATGCTATTTTATATCTAGTATTTTGCATTCAATGAGGGTGATAAAACAATATTACCACATTTTTCATGCTTTCAAAAATTTCAAGGACATGGATACAAACACCTCCTCAGTTTATCTGAGAAAAAGTATTATTTAAAAGAGTAGTTATAATGATATCTGTGATGATGCATTAATGTGCTTTCTATTATTGTTAGTGTATGTTATTATTTCTAACAACCATTGCAAGTTTATAACTAACTCTAAAAAATCTAAATCAAATGACATAATTCATATTTTGATTTTCAACAAAAGAATTGAAAATGTGGCATTTATATCTATAAATAGATAAGTAGTTTATTTTTTCTTAAAGGCTAGCTTAAAATGAGAGATTTGGAAAATAATCTAATTGGGAATTCATACATTATATTAAGGTTGTGGGTCTTGATAATACTCCATGTTGTAATAATGGTTTGTGGGTTCCATAATCACTCCACAATGTAAAGTTGTCAATTATATAAGTTTGTCGGTATGTCAATATTTGGGTCCCCACATGTCCATTGGAATATTAAGGGAGGAGATAAAAAGTGGATTCCCCATTTTCCCTGAATCAAGTTAGTGTAGTTTTGTTTCACCAACACCTCTAGTTGTGAGTGACCCAATATTGCTTGTGAAATGTATAAATAATTCCCTCCTCTCCTCATTCATGTATTTGTTCATTTGAGGGTCTAGGATTTGAGAGAGTCAATATCTAGTATATTCTATTCTATTGCACTACCTTAGTAATATGCAGAATAAAAAACCGAGTCTTCCTACCAAAAGATTCACCAAGACATTACAAGGTTTTATAATTTGATGAAATATTCACCCTGCTTTTACAATATTTTACAATTCAGTGGAATATTTGCCAATAATTTACAATATCTTATAATTTAGTGAAAGATTCACTAAGATTTTGCAAGATTCTATAATAGAATGAAAGATTAGCAAAAAAATGATAATAGATATTATATTATTGATAAGATAGCCTTCAAATTTTCCTATATATTAAGGAGATTCACCCATTAATTATAAATATAAAGTATGGGGATGTTATTAAAATTATCCTAGTACAAAATTATCCAAGGATTAACAATAAAGAAATAATAAATGTGGGCTTATAAGGAGTTAAAAGATGAAATCCGACATAAGGTGCAAAAGTGCAAGAGGGAAGATGCAAATGTATTTACAACTTAAACCAAAAAATGGGATTCTTATATGAATGGCCATAGATATATGAGAAAGAGGGGATTGAGGCATCTTCTCAAATTCATGGTAAAACTAAAAAGGCTCACGATCCTATGAGAAATACTCAACATGGGAACCCAAATGGAAGAATGGGTGCTAATTACAGTGTCTCATGTTAGGTAGGAATTTTTGTCATACTAGTGAAAAATGTAGATAGACATGGATGATGCACCAATATCCAATAGGTTTGAGCCTATGGAAAATTCAGATAGAAAAAGGTTCAAATGCATCATAACATCAAGAAGGACTAAATATATATGGAAGTTTCCAAAAATACTTGATCAAATCAAGAAACATGTATAAAAGGATCCCTAAGAAACCATGAATCTAGTGAAAATTCATCTCTCCAAGTAACAAAAATACCATGATCATATCTAAAAAATCTAAGAAGAAATATATCATACATGTTACTTTGTTAAAGTTATTTTCAATTTCAATAACTCCAAAAATAGTTATTATCAAGGCATAGTTTATAAACTAAGATTCAATATCACCAAGGCTTAATGACCAACAATCTATAAGATAAAACTCATGAGGAAGACTTAAGATGGAAGAGATAATGGAGTCTACATGAACATACTCATCATTGTATAAGTCAAATATTATGCTAATAGAATCAAACACACTAGGAATACCAACTTGCATATCAATGGGAAAGTTTCAACACTCAAAAATGCCAATCTCTGAGGATCTATAAATAGTGATATCATACTCAAAAGGAAAACCGGGACTGGATTTGATTGAAACTAGGTCCATTATAGGGAGATGATCTTTGGAAAGTGTGTTAATATGCAAAGGAACACAAAAATATATCATATGCTATAAGAATTCTCCATATGAAGGAAGTATATCATCCTAGAGAGAACACATGTCAAAACATTCACTTGGACAAATAGGTTGGAAATCGGGCTTTGATGCTCCCATTGAATGGATCACCTAGTCAACTCCTGGGATCAAGTTCCAACAAGGTGAGAATGAATATAAAGGCTTCTTCTTAGTAGTAGTTTGACGCAAGGGATATAAGGCCACATTATTTTCCTATGTTAGGGTAGTTTCTATCTAAATACTAGGAACAAATAAAGGATATACTTGGTCTAAAGTTGGGTAATGAGAAGGATCAACAAATGCAAGCTTATCAATAGTGACAATTCTTCTATTATGAGAAAAATGCATCACACAAAAGAGCATATATTCCATTTCATTCATAACATATACATAACCACACCCAAGGATCATATTAAAGTCCAAAGAGTCCCCCATAACCATAAAATCAACTAAGACATTCTTCCCACCTAAAGTAATGGGAAATTAAGGAAGAAATCCCAATGTTCCACTAGGTATTCTATCAAAATCCAATGATTGATAAATAATTGACACAAGGTTGGGAGAACCCATACCTCTCCAATCATGTGCAAATAAAATACTAACATAGAATATTTAACTTGAACCCTTATTTGAAAATGTGTAGTAGAAGGAAGGCAAGGTTTTTCTAGACTATTCCAATCAAAGGAATCCATTCTAGAGCTTGGTGGTGGTTCATTTGAATCAAACAAAGTTCCCCCTCATCCAAAAAGTTCTGCAATGGAAATGAAGAAAACTTGAGTGGTATACACATCACTCTCCAAAGGATGAGTGAGGTCGATCGAATATTGCATCATTTAAACCACTTGATGATTGTCACTCTACAAAAGAAGAGTGGGATCGACTAAAGATGAAATTGGTTAAACCACTTAAAAATAAGCACTCTCTCAAGGAGGATTGGGGTCAGTCAAATATTACATTGAATCAATCACTTCATCTACCAAAGTTTGAATAGGATATTAAAAAAATACAGATTGTTCAGGAGTATAAGATCCTTGAGACACAGACCAGTCCCTTTACCTTTGCAATAACACAACATAGGTGATTAAGGTGATATCCCTTTCAAATATTACAAGGGAACTTAGGCTTAAATCATATATGTTTAGGTTGATCAACAATGTCAACATCTCCAGTATGACTCACATTGGTTGACTATTTTCCCTCATCATGACTTGCAGCAATTGGTTGCTTTCCCCCAACATGACTTGCAGGTGTTTGTACCTTGTCTCTCTTAGTTTTTCTAAGTTAATTTACTTAGGATATTTATCCGAAATAATAACAAGCACACCAATAAATCAAATATACACAAGATACATAAGACACATAGGTTTTCATTGGGGAAACCATAAAGGAGAAAACTCCGTAAACTTCCTCAGAATAGTTCCGTCACAAAGACTAGATGACAAGATAGAACAACCCAAGAACAATATGTCTATGTCAGCTCTATGTTCCTCCTCTTCATCTCTCTCCTAAGGTGCACATGAGAGAGAAAGTGAGTGTGTATCAAATGAGGAGGGCACCTCCCTATCTATATTCTTTTGTTGAGTTGTTAAATCAACCACTAGGTCGACCAGGTAACATTTGGGGATGACCTACCTAAGAATACTCATAAATAATTTTTCCTTTATCTAACCTAGGGATGATTTCCCCAACTTACAATAAAGGAAGGGTTAACCTCAGTGAACATTCACAATGATGACATCCCGAAAGGAGGAACACACATCTCCAATGGGGGTAAAACAATATACAATAGTATATACATCAGAATATCTTCAAAAGTTACAATTACAACAATAGTCTCTAGTATGAGTTGTAATGATTGTTGACTTTCCATTAATATGACTCCCAATGATCCATAAAATTCTGCCAACATGACTCGTAGTGGTTGAAGGTGTACTTTAAGTATGACTAGTAGTGACTAATAGTTTTCCCCTAGCATGAGCTGGAGTGATTCATTGTAGGTTTCTACTATGAATCATAGTGACTAGATGAGTCTCCCCAACATGATTTACAGAGGTTGGTGGCGTGTTTTCAATAGGTCTTGTAGTGACTATAAGAGTGACCCTATGATGACTTACAAAGTATGAGTAATTTCCCCTTTATTTTTGTATCTCTTCTGAATTCTTTCTCCTTCTATTCCTTGTATACTATTGGTTTATAGTATTAAAAATTTCACCAAATGAGTTATATGGATAAGGAGAAGATGTTACTAGCAAATAACAAACATGTTTTTAATTCCCTTGATATAAAGTGCTTGATTGAGAAACATAAGTAGAATTGAGAACATTTAGAGTGGAAACACAAGTAAATTTGAACCTGAAATCCGACAGCTTTAATGTCTGAAATTCGACAAACACGTGTATTTTATTTGATGACAACATTTTTTTTGTCATCAGTGGGAATTTTCCGGTTATTTAACACCATTTCAAACGTTGTCGATATTTCAACAGGATATCATCGTAAATCAGGAAATTTTGATTTGAATTCGGTGTCTAAATTATAACAACAAGACATCGAATAATCGACGGATATCACATCAATCTGACACCTAGAAGTCATTGTTTTAACTAACTCTTCGTCAGATGTCATGTCCTGGACGTCGAAAATTCGATAGCCTATAGATGTTCGACAAGTCAGAAAGCCGATGGCCTGAGGATGGCCTAGGTGTCGAAAATCTGAAGGCCTGTAGATATTTAAAAAAAAATAGTGTGCTTAAGAAAGCACATTTATCTTCGACATTGATCAAGATGGTATCTTGATCAAGAACGTTCTTTTTCTGAATTGAATTTTGATGCAAAGAAGTGCTTGGAACTACCCTAACTTCATTGCCTTTAGTCACAAATGTAGAAAGCACATGATATTTGACATTAGGAACACATTTTTCATGAATATTTTCAAAATCTTTTTCAACCTTCAAATTTTCTTTACAGTTTGAAACCTGGATGCTCTCTTAAGTGTTTCCATGTTTAAAATATTCAAAATTGCTGAAAATGTTATCTATCACTGTTTTTCTACAATCTAGGAACTCACTTTCAGGCACTAATCGGGAACCTCTAATTTCTCTTTCCATTAACAGAAGGATATGTGGGCATAGTTATTGTTTGTAAACCCTTCTCTAAAAGAATTTTTCCTATAAGATATGCATTTACAAGTGATTTTTTTCCTCCATCAATAGCAATCACCCTATTTAGTCTGCTTACTTTCCAATATCCTAGCTCCCACTCCCAAAACTATCCTCTATTATCCCCTTTGCTGCTAGGTGCATTACGCCACTCATAGAAGTGATGCTTCGAAATATGCTTTCCAAACATTGAATGTAAGTGGATGCAAAATATAAACACATATGGAATGATTCACAAATACACTTTCATAGGGTTCTCTGGTATCTGTAGATGCAGTGATTGACATTGGAAAGTGTACAAAAACTATCTTAGACACAGAATCCTTTGATTCACCATCCCATTGTCCAATTTATAAGTCCACTTTCTAAATTCTATCATTACGTGGATGTCCAAACAAGTTTGCAGGCCCATGGAGTATGATACTCACAGTGCCAACTTTTCCTACAAAACATTCCTCTTATATTTCCATGGAAAATTTGGGATAAATATTCATAGACCTATAACACTTCTCCATCATACTTTCACCCAGAAGTTTTCATATCTGAAAAAAAAATTCAGATTCATCCTACATGCAATCATCATACCACTGAAAATTGTAACATACATCCTTGTTCCTGACCTTACAACTGTAAACATAATTTTTTACAAATATGGGCATATTAAGAGAAACAAATATGGGGGTTTCCTATAGCAGTATCCTTAAAACCAAGTTTTATATGGGTTGCATATTTCAAAGAGAAGTATACTCCATTTTGTAGCAACACTAGTATGTCTATATGTCACAACCTTTATTTGGCATCCCCTTCATCACATTACATAAGAATTTTGTGGAATTACCGTGAGAAGTAGCCCTACATATTTGGGTGATGATCACATTGGACTATGAATTATGTGGATTACTTTAGATCCCAAGCATTGGAGGTATGCTTACTTGCATTTAGATCACTTTTATAGGTTGTTTTGGGTCTTTGACAACTCTCTCAGAATTTTGGTAAAGTGTTCAGCAACTTGGATCCTTTATTGCCAATTTGGAGAGGTTTTGTGCTATTGGGAGGGGTTTTCCAACTTGGGAGCTTATTTGGCATGATTTGAAGTAGGTCATCACTCCCTTGATTCCCTTTCTACATGGTAATTACAGATTCTGGGGATTTTTTCACCTATTGGGAGCCTTTTCACTTGATCATTTCCTATACTATGGAGGTTGTCACCAAATTTTAGTCATTATTGAATGACCTTCATACCCTACTATAGAATAGATACTAGAAATTTTAAAAGGATTGAAACTATAATGACAAGGATTCCAAAACCAATAAATGTGTCATGATAAAATGATTTCACATATACCCATTATCAAATCATAATTGTTTTCACCATCGCCATTAAATCCATCCTTGGTTATATAGCAGTCACTTTGTGGATTATTAGGACCATGTGAATCAATTGTTTGACCAAAAATTCAAATATAACAAGTTGTATGTTGGATATCTAGTTTTCCTATGGAATAAGTACATTAAAAACCAAGGATACCATGATAAGTTCGAAAGGGTATCACTCTCAACTCAAAATTTTATCTCCTATGGATCGTATCCTATAGACAAAAGAGGCCAATCTAAAAATTGTTTCAAGGCACATAGTTTGTGTACCAAACTCTACCTACATGGTTTCCTATCACATTTTCCACTTACAAAAAATCATGTGTTGTAGCATAGTCAATTATACCCACACAACTTTGGCCCAATCAGATGAAAGAAAGCTCAGTCCCCAACCACATACCTCTAGATCTTCCAGGAAACAATACAAATCATGAACAATAGGAATCTCATTACACAATTCTTCTTAGCTTTGAATATTATAAGAGCTAATAGTTGACTACACCATTTGTTTTTTTCTTCTTCCTTGGATTTATCTAGTAGTCCCATTGACCTATTTGTGGTCTATTGTAAAGGAAAGTTTCCTATGGCTAGGGTTTAAGAGGCCATCAACGTACTAGGGTTGAAAGAGATATGCATATAGTTCTACAAGTAAATACAAACAAGATTCAAAGATTAGAATGGTTCATACCTTAAAAAACGAAGGTTGATCCAAGCAGCCCTTCAATCCTTCTCTTGCTCCTCTTGCTCCTCTTGCTCCAAGAGACCTACAAAATGAATTATGCCNAATAAACATGAAATAATGATCTGATTAACATCATCATATGATCATAAACAGAGTTTCAATCACACATTGAACAATTATTTGGGAAGAAGAAGGACATCACATCTTTATTAGTCTTGAAAACAAGTACAATTATACCTTCTCTTCAAGTTTGGCACCTCACGAAACCTTGATCCGATTCTGCTGCTTCTCTTCTCCAAGGAATTTAGCCTCCAAACTCTGCAACACAAGGAGAAAGCTTCTAGGGAAAAGGTGTGGGCAAAGAGAGCTCTAATCCTCCAGCATAATAATGCAAAGATTCAAGTCTCCTCTCATGGACCTCCCTACCTCTATTTATATGCCGAATGAAGAGTTAGGGTCGAAGACAAAGTAGTTACAACTGAAAGAGTCAGTTGCATAACTACCCAAACTACCCGAATTTCAAAATACGTATTTTTTTTACATTTTCAGGAGGCGTACGCGGGTTGCAGAGACAATAGTTGCATACATGAGGAGGTATACGTGGGTTGCAATGCATAAATTTGTGTATTTAAGACATACACAAGTATTATATAGAGCAAGTCACGTACGTACGTGGGTTTCCTTAAGGAAACTCACGTACACATAAAAAAAACTCATTTTTAGGGTATTTCTAGGAATTTTCAGACTTTAGTGTCTTCTAGAAAGTTTTAGCTAACTAAAATATATTTCCAATGGTGTAGAGATGAGGTCAAATGGAGTTAAAAAACTCAAGATATTGGTCCTCCAAGTTAGGTGTTTTTTCAGTGACTTTCAATGACTTTCATGAAGTGTCGTCATGGAAGTGTCAACATGCAACGAAATCATGGGAAAGTGGTCACAGGAAGAGATGTGTCATTTTGAGCTATAACATGTTCATTTTACATACACCAGTTATATTATCTTATCTTATCTTGGAACCTATCAAAAACTTGTCCATTTTATCCTTTTTGGATCACTAGGGATCAATGTTACCTATTTCAAAATTATCTTTGTACTCTTAGATGGATTTTCAGATCTAATATACATGCCTTCACATTCCATTACTTACTCATTGTATTTTAAGAGTACAATTTCCTATAACAAAATAAGCACCCACATCAATTGATGAGGAAACTAAGCATAAACTGCATACACCATAATATATTTGCTACTAAATCAATTGTTACTATATCAATTACCTTATCCTGCAAAATGTTCCATCTCTCAAAAGAACACAAATAGGATATCACACTATACACACTTACCCTACAATTAACACTGTAGATATGCAAATTTAGAATTAAACCATGAACGTAGAAGTGTGTATATATTACTAGACCTGCCAAGTGAAAAGTGAGTTACCTATTTTGTTTGCTTCAGACAGATTCAAATTGTAATGTCCCAAATTTGGCATTGGGTCACAATGGCCAAATCACATTTTCCATATTCATGAAAGTTGTCAAATGGATGTTAAAAGTCAAATAATTACCAAGGAGGAAAATCACTAGTTTCCTAGGTTGGGGGTGGAATCTTTGAGATTTGAAATAAGGGGAATAATAAATGATGTTTAGACATTAGAAGAGGATAAATATTTAATAATGTGGCTTATTAAATAAATACAAGAGAAAATTGAAGTGGCAATGGAGCATGGAGACACATGGAGACTATGGGGCCCACACAAGCTATAAAATTGGTGCCACATGGCATCCTCCTCTTGCAATCTCGAATCTAAGGGAAGCCTAATGTTTTTTGGATGGATTATAAGGTCAATATACTTATCCATATAATTCATAGGTCGAATTTGGGATGAATTGTAACTTACATGGGAGAGGAAGAGCCAAATGGGAGTTTCATGGACAATTGGCTAGATTCCCCTTAAATTTATGACATCTATGACACCAATGATGGAGATTATATGAAATTTATGATAAAATTTAGATCTGAAGGCTGAAATACTGACATATTGACATGTCATGCCTGAATAGATCCTCTTAGAGGTCGAATTTGGGAGAAGAGGGAAGGTGAAGAGAGAGGCCACATGGAATAGCATGAGAAACCACACCAATTAAACTTGGATTTGGTTTATGGATGGATTTGGAACCTTATAAGACCAATAATGTTTATAAAACTAGTTTCCCCAAGGGTCCAAAACTAGTTTTTTATATCTGATTGAAGGAAGTGATAAAAACCATGGGATTTCGATTGGTTCTGAATATGAGTATCTGATAATGTCTTCTACACATCCCCTTCTTCAATTTGATAATTTGAGTGATTTTATTTACATTTGGGAAGCCATTCCGGCAATTACCTGGTAGGGATTTGAGCCCCAAAATTGCTAGTTAAAGCATCTATCTTATTTAGAATTTTATATAGACTTGAAGAAGTAATTGGAAGGCCATAACACACCCTGAACATTATAATTAATTTATTATATCACTCATACACCTTCTGGTACAATTCGATAGCATTTGGAGCTATTTGGAGTCATCTACCATTGGGGCTTGGAACCTCAAAACTACTAGTAAATTCATGGAGTTCTCTTGGATACCTATTCAACCCCAAAACCATATATGATGCTTCAAATATACTTTAATTAATGTATGATAATAGATCCAAGTATCATACCCACCATTAGTAAAAAAATTATAGTGTTGTGAAGAGATTTGTTCCAGGACCCAGGGGGGATTTCCACCTCCCAAATTGACTAGTCTTGTCCTGAAACTTCTTCCCATGAAAATTGCAGAACATGGTTGGGTATATCAGTTGATTATATGTCTGATAGATGTTATAATATGTCCCATCACCCCTCAAGGCCTTCCTCACCAAGTTTGAAAACAATTGGAGGAATTTTGGAATCAATTGAATACATATAACTAGCGTTGTAAGAAGATGAATTTGAGTAAATTGTGGAAGAATTGAAGAATTGGTCATTTTGATAAAATTTCCTAAAAGGGGACATTACACAAATCCAATGGTTCCTGCTATCATTTCTTCTTGTGATCCATTTCCCACACTTATTCCTCTTCAAAAAAAGAATCGGATACTCTACTTGTTCGTAGAATCCTTTAAGCTTTCATCATTACATGATCTTGATTTTCCCATCATCAATATATGGCATAAATTCCTCTTTCTCTGTACCTTTATCATCATACTCTTCACGTATCTCCTTCCCTGCCAGAGTAAAGTGAGTTTCAGCCTTTCCTCGACATTTTGCTGACAACTTATTTTTCAACTTAGAGGTGAATTCCTGAACGCCAGTAGCAACATAGAAACCACTACAAAAGAAGCAAAAATAAATGAAATCAATAAAACAAAACCTGCATCTACTTGTAAAAACTACTTCAACTTTCACCTTGGTATTGCACAAACTGGTCATACTTCAATGAACAAATATAAACTGCTGTGGATGCCTTTTAGTAGATAATATTGAGTGGATTTGGTAGATATCAAACATCACATAAGCAAAAGCGGCAGCAAAATGGATATTTAATTCCAATAAATATCTATAACACAAAAATCACTAGCAGAAATAAACTAGATATAATTTACAAAATATGGAACATATACAGATAATAAAATGCAATTACACTCTACTATGCACTTGTTACATCTAAAATGATCATAGAACAGTTGTTCTAAAAGTTGGTGATGGAGACAGTAAGAATATTTGTGGATGATTGGTCAGTAAATGGGTCCATAAAGGAAAATGTTGAATACTTTAGATAATTTATGGAGACATGTAAGAAACCTAGCCTTGAACCTACAAAAGTATATCTTCCTCATCTAAAACAGGAATGCAAGATGATTCCATTCCCTTACTTCCAACTTTTCCCCAAGGATTGTTCAAGTGATGAAAGGTGGACTTTGTTGGTACATTAAAACATATACATATAAAAGGGAGGTGTAGATATATCATTATGCTAAAATTTAGTTGACAAAGTAGGTAGAATCTCAAGCAATTCCAAAAAAAATGGCTTGAAACAAGAATTGAGTAAAAATATGACAAGTAGAGGATAAATTTTATTTTGATTCTTTTTATAATAATTACTATTAATAGCAAATATTTTTTACTTTTAACAGTAAAGATGATCAAAAATTACTAATTAACTAGTCTTTAACTTAAGATGATAAACTATGTTTTGAGTCTTTAAACAATAGTAAGCAGGAAAATAAGCCATCTCTCCCAAATTTGGGCACACTTTAAGTAGTTTTGAGAATTTTGAGATAAGTTTGAAGACTAGAACAACATCAATCCTTTGTCCCTAGGCATAATTCCCCTTTTAAAGCATAAGTAGAGTAACTTTTTGGGTATATTTGAGGCTTCTTATAGGGGCATGCAACCATGATCTAGTTCTGGGAAAATGGTATAAGGTTATTTCCTCATATTCTATGTATTTGTAGCCATCTTATATGGTCAAACCTGGAAGAAGAACATAAATATGATTCATGTAGTAGTCGATAAAAAAATTTGGTAAGTTATGGACTATAATGTGGGTTAAAAGAACCCTAAACCTCAATCCTAGGCATACCTTAGTAGCAAAAAAGCCTATCCATGATCCATAATTTAAAAAAAAGGAATTTTTGTCCACTTATGTTGATGAATGATTCTATGCCTATTTTTACGTCAAACAATCTTTTGAAGTAATCCCGGTTTCATTTTAGGAAAAAATTTATGGTAAAGAAACAATCTAGGGCTTGTTTTATGGATGAGAAGTAGTTCTAGGAAAGGTTCAAGATAGGTGATGTCTTCCTACAGTAACAATGAGTCTTCACTAGCAAATATGGTGCAACTAGGGATGATTATACACTTTTGTAGACCTCTTGGAATCCATAAATGTTGATGTATATGTAACTTCGGAATGTATTCTTATATGTATTTTATATATTGTAACCCGATGTTTATTCCGGGATGTTTCTATTATGTATTTGAGTCATATTGTCTTACCCCGATGTTCCGATCGGGAGGATTATTAATGTAAACAAGTCTTGTCAAGTCATTAGGTAAGTCCCCACAGTTTCGGGGCACTTGGGTTATTATACACTAATTAAGGTGTAGGCTCGAGTAAGTAATTGTAAGTTAAGCCTACATGGTTGAGTGCACTTCAAGTCAAAGGAAGAATATAAATAGAGAGTGAGAGTCTCTCTATTTATCACTTGTGAATTACATCACTTGCTCTCTCAAGTGTGGTGCACCTTTGGAGAAGGAAATACTTTGGCTTGACAGAAGACAGAAGGATGCTGTTGTGTTGGGAGGTCATCTTACTGTTTTGGGTTTCACATCTTGTGGTGATACTATATTAGAGGAAGTTGAGGGGTTTTCTCCATTTATGGTTTCCCCTACCAAAACTCTTTGTGTCTCTTGTCTCATATGATGTGCTTATGTTTGTGCTGTGCTTGTTATTCTCTCAGTGAAAAGATCCTAACATAATGCTAGCTTAAATGTTGAAAAACTAACATGGTATCAGAGCTAAACTGAGAAGAAGACATTGTGCAGCTACAGGAACTAGGGATTCCTATTTTTTGGATCTTCCTCCACATATTTTCAGCAAAAGTATGCTAGGATGACTCTCCATTGAAGGGTGCATCTTTCTGTCGATGCGGAATTCAATTTCAAGCATTTTCAGTTTCGATGTGGAAATTAGGGCTTTCTACAGAAGAGGAATTTTTGATTGAGACCAGAATAGGGTTATTCTCCTCATCAAAACCGAATTTTAGAGACCTGGATCAAGAAATTTGGTTGGGTGAAACTTCAGGAAAGTCAAACCCTAGTTTGACCCTGAGCTAGGAGAAACCCTAAATACTAAAATTGCTAAGTTTTGGTACAGTCGCTATATTACGATATTGGCGAAGTCTCAAATGATGAAAATTTCAGGGGATGAAGATAAAATCCTGATGAACACTGTATCCAAATATCAGCCTCAGATTCGCTGTATTCTGGGAGATATGATCTCTCAAAGTTAGGGTTCTAGCCTCTTCCAGAAATCATCCATAAACAGGACACCTATGGAAAATTGCAATATCTTGGGCTATAGAGGTCCAAATGGAATTCCTGAAGATTTTACAGAAAGGGAACGGACTTTACTTTCTGTGATCCGAATATCAGACTCAGAATATGAATCAAGGACACGTGGCAGGCCGTACAACTTCGCTGTTATGAACAGTCCTGTAACAGGTCACCTTGGGAAAAGGATCATAAATACCAAATGGTGAAACCAATTATAATGAAACATATCGTTTTGGATCAGGTACATTATAGGTTACCTCATTGCAAAATTTTAGACACAAAGGAACATTAATTTTGGATATATCACAGAAACAGCAACATGCATTTCTGCAGAAGAAATCAGAAAATTAGGGCTTCCTGTTCCGGGAGCTTCCCTCCACTGTTTTCAGAAAAGGAGTACATTGGACAGCTCCATTTGAAGAGATATATCTGTTCATCCAATCAGATCTGACAGATTCCAAGTTTTGAAAATTAGGGTTTCTGCGACAAACCCTAGATCAGCAAACTCCGAGACAAGGGAGGACACCTCAAATCGGTAAGATCCAATCCTTTGCTATTTCCATTTGAGGTTCTCACTTCAAAGTGATCAGCTTGATGATAAGCTTGGTGAAGTTGAAAACTTTCAAGCATAGAAGTATTTTATCTCTCTGGATTGGACACCTACATGAGCATAGAGGTTCCAGTTTCAGAGGGAGACGAGGCCAAAGAAGACATCATGCTCATGCTACAAAGGATGATGAACCATCCAAAAAGAGATCCAGACATGAAAGTGAAGATTCTTCAAGCGAGGATGAATATGTTCTGATGTCAACTCTCACAGGTAACATTATTCATGAAAGTGATGATTGGCTTATAGACAGTGGGGCTTCCAAACATATGACGGGATTCAAGGAATCTTTTGTGCGACTATCAGAACATGAATGACTAGGAGATGACTACCAATGTCCAATAAAAGGTAGTGGGGAATATTCATACAAGCTATACTCTGGTAAGACTCTAACAATGAAAGAAGTATTGTTTGTGCTAGGATTGAAGAAGAACCTTCTCTCCATTTCAGCATTGATGCAAAAAGAATGCGGGCTGCATTCATAGATGGTCAAGTCATCATGTGACCAAAAGGAAAGACTATCGATGATGCAGTAGTGATTGAAGAACAAGAAGGAGGCTTGTACAAATTGAAGGGCCGTCCAGAACAAGCCTTGATCCATGATACGGTAGAGCCAAATGAGCTTTGGCATAGAAAACTTGCACATGTGCACTACAAAGCAAAGTTGTTGAAGGTCTTCCAGCATTTCAAGATATTTGAAGGGAAGAACAACTTGAAGTGGTAAAAGAAGAAGTGAAGAATGCAGAAGTGGTGATGGCCATTTTGAATGGCCTCCCAGGATGATAGGATTCATTCATTCAAGGAATATATGCCAGAAGGAAGTAATTACTTTCAGTAGACTCTGAAAAGAAGAAGAAGCTTGATTCATAAGAAGAGAAGGGAAGATGGAAGAAATTGAATATCAAGACCTCATCATCCAAAGAAGATCTCTCAAGCAATGAGGAATATGAAGAAATCAACTTTTGAATAACCTCTTATTTGGATAAGAAACGATGCGATTATGAATGAAGAAGGCGATGAAGCTGAAGGCTCAAGAAGGAGTCTACCCTCGAAACAAATAAAGATAAGTATTCAATTGTCATTTCATGATATTATTTTGTTATGCATTTGTTTATATTCAGTTGATGTATTATGCATGATAGGATGTTTGCATTAATGACAGTATACTACTAATATGCATGTGATGGGTAAGTAGCTCATGGTGCTATACAAATTCTCCATTGCTACTTATCTAGAATGAAACCTCTTTGGTGACATATTGGATTAGTGCACAATCTCAATGTTGTCCTGGTAGAGATGGAAGGCATATAGAAAGTTTCAGTGAGATATGGATGAATGTTGTATTGGCTAAAGTAGTTGCATGATCATATATTTATGCATAAGTATTTGCTAGTATGAATATTCCATATGAAATGTTCTAACCATACAAATGCATTTGACTTGTAGGAAAGATCACATACATAATCGCCTGCAAGCAAAGAAGAATGAAGACTTATTCCGAAGAACAAGTGACGACAGTTTCAAGACAAAGAATAATATGATGAATGCAGTGAAATCATTGATGCAGAACCTTCCAGTTCAAGAAGAATGATGTCAGGGCGTATTATCGAGACCTGAAGAGAAGTTCATAGTTCCATCGTGTAGTAGATGGAAACATCGTGGGATACAAAACAAGATTCGTAGCATGAGGCTTCTCATGAAGAGAAGGCATAGTCTACGAAGAAACATTTACAGCTAATAGAAGTGAAGTCACATGACATGCATAATCATGTGTGCAAATGAAAGAAGGCCTTGTACGAGTTCAGAAGACACCCATGGGATATCACATACATGATGAGCTTGATGAATATCTTAACCTTTGCTACAAGGTTGATAGAGAATGACAAGCTCACAGATGGGTGAAAGATGAACTTTTGAAGAAGCTCAAGATAGAGGATCTTAGTATCCAGTGATCCTAGATGGATACTACTTGTCACTCCAGTACAGAATGTTTCAGTGCATAGAGTACAAAAGACAGAAGGAGTATGATTCTCTGCTTCAGAGGGAGTGACTACAAAATATCCTGAGGATCGACATGGTACTGAGAGTAAAGTGGATTCCAACCTTTGCTTCAAGGTTGAAGACGAAAGACCAGTGATACTCCTGTTATGTGTCA